>JAJPUD010004300.1:0-32694 GCA_023553655.1 Myrmecobius fasciatus
GCGTCTTCATTTTAGGTCAATTAGGGCAAGATATTTGCTTCCTTTTGTTGCTATGCAACTGTTTATTGATGATGTTTCAAACCACAATTTTATATATGTTCATATGACAATCATTTTTCCGAGAATATTTATTATTTTAGGTAAATATGGAATTTTAGTGAATCTTGAGTTTTTTTTTCCAGCAGTCCCCGAAAGGGAAATTAGTATTCCATGAGCCATTTAGCAATTCTTTGGGGGGGGAAACAAACATTTTTATAGCAACGAAACATTGACTTTGATTTCACTTTTTATAAAGAAGTATGGCATTGTTTTTCAGCATTTATATAATTACTGTTCTACATTCAGGTACAAGCCTTCTGGATTTTGAAACCACTTTTAAGATCTAAAAGTTCCATGATAGGACATCATGGTCTCTTTCTTTTGTATGAAAAGAATATTTTTTTTCACAAACTGAAAAATAACATTTGCTCCGGTGACAATGCTTTTTGGTAAGGTGCCTTTTGTTCATATATATATATATATATATTTTTGCACAAAACAATGTCCATGTTTTGTATTGCAGAAGTGAAAACTACAGTTCTGCCTTTCCTATCTCATCTGTTTCTCTTATTTTTTAATGATGTAGATTTTCTTCTAATCCCTCACGGCAAGATTTGGACCAATTGCCTTGACCGTGTTTTCTTATTTTCACTGCATGCATTTAATCACTGTATTCCTTGATGTTTGATTTATTAATTATGGGCATTTCAATTAGAAGAGCATGGAAATGTACTAAGAAAAGCTATTTTATATTGAAATATATGCATTTTGTATTCCACACACAGAGATGATATTACACACTGATTATTTTATGCTGCTGTTTATTAAAACATTTTTAATATAAAATATCATCATTTCCTGGATCTTGCTATAACAGATTTGGGGGAGATTGAAATAATGAGAGTAAGAATAATTTTTTGATGTCCCCAAAACAGTGTATGATTGATAAAGAAGATGGGGTGGAGCAAGAATGGGGGGTGGGCACAACTCATGGATGGCCTACAATTTCTACTGGTTTTATATTAACATCAAGATGACCTGAGAAAAGTCCCCCAACTCAATGGAAATTTTAATGCGACCCCAGACATAAAGGTATATAAAACATATACACAAAGCAAACATCTACTGATAACAAATCATAATTTTGTGACTCCCTCACATTCAGTTACACAATCCCATATGGGGATCATGATCTATAATTTAAGAAGTTTTAGTCCAGGGAACTCCCAGGAGAGGAAACTCCTTCTACCAATTCAGGCCAGCACCATCTGGCACAGTTCTTTCAAGTACTGAAAGTTGCTTGCCCAGAGTCACATGGGACAATGTGAGTTTTCCTAGTAGGCCTTGAGTTCAAATTTTCCTGGCTTTGAGAATAGTTCCTGATCTATGATGCCATGCTGGAATATGGCAAGAACAATAACAAAATTTATATATGTTAAGGCTAAGATTTTCAAAACATTTTACATTTATTATCCCAATTGAACAATATTCTTTGTCATATTTGCTGTTAGCTTATAAGGGAATAAACAAAAATAAGTGGTCACTAATTCATTTGAGAGAAATGATAAGAGGACACACTAAGATTTCTCTTCAATGAATTTAAATCCATGATCTAGAAAGCAGCAGACATCAATACTCGTCATACAACCATTGGCTTTTCTCCTAGCATTCACGGGCTCCTACACGGGCCACGGTCAAACTGATCGAAGATTTCAGCTTTCCTAACCAGATTTAACATAATAAATCATTTGCTTTGAGGTTGAATGTAATAAACAGAATTACAGACATCATTGATCTTGAGAACTTCAAAGCAAAACTTGGCTACACACTCAAATACACGCACATATGTGTATATACACATGTGCATGCATATGTATAGATTTCTATATATGGTTGCATATATGTACACGTGTGTGTGTGTAGTTCTGTTATCTCCAAATTTGATAGCTGGGCAAATGATGCTGGGTAAGTCACAACTCAACCTCAGTTTCCCCATCTGTAAAATGGGGATAATTATATCATCTACCTTATATGCTTTTGTTGTGAAGAATAAATAAGATTAATATATGTAAAGCACTTTCTGAAAAGTAAACCTTCATATAAACATGAGCCATAAATTCAACAAGATACTCAAACATTTACTGATAATAAATCATAATTTTGTGACACCTCCCTCTCCACATTCAGTTACACAATCCCATATGGGATCACCACCCATAATTTAAGAAGCTTTGATCCAGGGAACTCCCAGGAGTAACTAGTCATTTTGACTCCGAGGACAAGTAGAATGGAACCTGAAATCCATGATGTGAAAATAGCCCAAGAAGTCATTGATAAATTCGATTAAACAAAAGGCGAGCAGATCGGTTCCCTTAGTAATCCCATGCTGCTAAATCAGTGCATGTGCTCTTGGTAGCGCCTTTGCTGCTGGAGGAATACATTTTTGTGGATTCTGCATTTCGCTGCCTTGGGAAAGAGTCTCTTTCATCTCATCCTGGTTTAGACTCTTTGTCTTGTCTCAGAAATCAGACCCTGCTAGAGATCTCAAAAGGGAAAAATCCCTGCACCCTGTCATGTAGCCCCTAATCAGACAAACTTGACCCATCCCTCGATATGTTGATACCCTGAAAGATGCATTGCTGTCTAGTAACTGTCACAGTTCAAATGCGTGTTCCCATTTCATCAAAAGAGAAAATCCCCAAACCGCTGATTAATACAAACTGTCAAGGAAAAGGCTCATCATGGCAAGAGCTGAGAAATCTTGTCTGTTCCTGCCATCGCTTACAGGACAAGGAAATGCAACGAAGCCTTTAGGGAATAATCTGTCAGTCTGAAGCAAGATCCTGTCATCACCTCTGTTGACTACGGGCTCAGTATAGCCATCCCTTCATGAGGCAGCAATATGAGCTGTGTCAACTTGAGTTTCTCCCTCCCACCGTAAGCCACCCTCTCCTCTTCATTCCTCCTCACTCTTGCTTCCGGGCACATCATCTCTCCATTCTCCAGCCCAGCCTCCTATGAACCATCTGATGGCCACTGGGACTGACCACCACGGCTTCCGTTCCCTCACTCTCACACCCTGCCAGCTCCCAGCACACCTTTCCCTTGGTGTCTGGAAGATAGCACTTAGAAATAATGAAGATATCTAGAACTGAGAGAGATCAGAGGCTACCTCATCCAACCCAACCATTTTAAGGAGAAAAGATTAATTCTAGAAACTGATTACCCAGGAAGCATCAGAGGCAAGATTTGAATCCAGGTCCTCTGAGTGGGGAATTTATATTCTTTATGTTGTACCAATTCTGATTAATGAGAAGGAAGATGCAGCTCATTTCAGTGAAGATGTATTAAGTCTTACTATACTCCATGCACCAAGTTAGGGGTACTGAAATCACAAATATACTTCTCAGTCAGTATAAAACATCTGCAAAATAAATACAAAGGAAGGGTTCTGAGCATGGGCAGTGGAGAGAAATAGCCAGGAGAGCAGCAGTAAAGATCTCTTGGAGGGGGTGGCCCTTGAGCTGAGTCTTGGACACAGGGAGGCAGGCAGAAATAAGAAGGGTGGGTGATAGCCATCCCTGGAAGGGGGATGTCACTCAGGAGAAGGAGATACCAGGAAAATGAGACCTTGGAAGATGGGGAAGAATGAGGGAGCTGGACTGAGAAGGCTTATTAATGTCAAATAGAGCAGTGTATGTTTTGACCTAGAGATTGTATTAGAATCCATATTCTCCATCAAGGCTCAGATCCAAGGGCATCTATACTAGATCTTTCCTGACTACCAAATTTCCCAGTTCTTTCCCTATCCTGAAATTATTTTGCATAAATTCACATGTTTTACATTGTCCTTAGCACCAATGGAATATAAGCTTCTTGGGGGCAGAGCATCATTTTATTTCTTGTATTTCCAGTGGCTAACTTATCTGATAGATAATCAGCATTAAATAAATGCTCGTTGGTTGGCTAAACCCTAAGCTTCTTTTTTTTTAATAAAAATCTATAATAATGAAATTTTTATTTTCCTAATAAAAATACAGTACAAATTAAAGTCAACAAAAGTGAAACCAATATGGTGGAGTCACTCTGTAGAGTCAATATAGAGTAGGACTAATGATTATTTAATAGAGTAGTCTGATCAAATTTGAATTTATCTTTGCTAAATCATGACCTAGATTTAATCAGTTATGATCACTATTGAGTTGTCCCTGGCAATGTTTGCTCTAAAGAAAATTATATAATATGGAAAATAGGAAGAGTGAGAAATATATGTGTGTATATTCCCATAGATATGTATTTGACCATGGATAGATATGTTGACATATAAAGAAACATAAAAATAAAAGAGAAAGACAAAAGGAGAGGTAGAGATACAGAGAAAGACAAAGAGAGGTTAATATCAGGACAAAATGTAGATTTACAAATGCTAGTTACGATATCATATTTTATAATAAAAATGACAATGCATCCAAATAAAATTATTCAGTGCCATGCCAATGAGATTATCAAATAATCACTTTGTAAAACTGGATGAAATCATAACAAAATTCATCTGAGGGAAGGAAATCAAAACATTGTGATTATCAAGTAAATCAGTGGTGAAAAAAGAAGAAAAGTGATCAAGCAATGCCGGATCTCAAACCACACTAAAAAGGAGTAATCGTCACAAATAACTTAGTAGTAAGTAATAAACAGAGAGGTGGGTCAATGAAATAGATTATGTACATAATAAACAGAGACAAATGAGCCCAGTAATTTTTGAGAAGCCCAAAGATCTCAGTCATCAGGGCGATAACTTCCTTTTTGACCAAAAGTTTTCCCAAGAAAACTGGAATCCATGATAGACCGACATCTCACCCTATACCAGGGTAAGTCCCCAGTGAGTTCATGATTTGCTAATAGCATTGACAATTCAGTGTAGCACTTTTTCTACTCAGCTTCTGCAGGGGGGGGGGGTGCCATGGTTATACCTGTTTGGTGATTGTTCAAACATAGGTATTAGAGGAGAATGCGAGGAGTCACGGCTTTGGGATGGAGTACTCACTCAAAGCCCACCTGAGCCACTGGCGATGGAGTAGGAGCCAATGAGCTCATAGAGTTCCACAGGCGCCATAATTCTAAGTCCCTTTCACTACGGCCGCCAAAGTTAGTTTGATACCCTATCACAGGGACCCTCAAGGAAGATCTCAGGAACTTATTCTTTAAAACATTTTGAAGCCTTCCGGCTTCCTCCATCATCTTCAAAGAAAGGAAGATCCCACTAAATTGGAACTGTATACCAATGCATCCTTTAACTCATTTGACAATCTACTATGTTTGTTAATAAGACGGGAGGAGCCTCAAGGCTAATAGCCCATATAGAACAAGTCCTTATCCAGTTTGCCCATAACACGGTTTTCTGGAGAGACACCGAGAGTTTTCATATGGACCACTTTAAACTGGGTGACCTGCAGTGAGGCTTCTGGGCCCTTGAGCACATAATTAGCCACAGGAATTAAAAATCCTCCCCTTCCACTGAGCGATCAAATATGGCGGGAAGGTCAAGGATGGGCTTTTTTTTTTTTTTTTTTTTTTTTTTTCAGAAGTAGAGCCGGGCAGGCTCGGGCTCCTGCTCCCACTCCTCCTCCTCCTCCCTTCCCTCTGTTTCCTGTTGAAGGAGGCTGACTCCCTGACCCAGTTGGCTGAATTGAGTCACCTGTGGTTTGTTTCCATGTTTCCTTCGGCAGCTGCAGTCCATTAGCCCTTGGCTGGCTGTGTTCTGCTGGGGGTGAGCTCCTTACTCCGTGCAGATGGTTAAGAGCTGTTGGGGGGAGGAGAGAAAAAAAGTGGGGGCTTCCAGAGCCTTCTCGGCCCCGAGGAATCAGAGAGACAACTTGGAGGTGAAGCTCTGAATACTTTTCATTTATAGAACATTTTTCCTCCAACTAATAGCCTCACATGCTGGAGGGAAAACAGTAGATCAAAGAAGCGGGTGGGGGGGGAGTAATAGGGGTGGGCAGCAGGGGGAGTAATGGGGTGGTCAGCAGGGGGAATAATGGGGTGGGCAGCAGGGGGAGGGCATGGGGGTGGGCAGCAGGGGGAGGAATGGGGTGGGCAGCAAGGGGAGTAATGGGGGTGGGCAGCAGGGGGAGGGCATGGGGGAGAACATGGGGAAGGAGAGTCTTCCTGCCCAAAGCTTCCAGCACCTGAAGGGTGTTATCATAAATACCAAGAGTATTAGGGCAGTGGAACTCGGGGGGGGGGGGGCCAGAAAGCCCTTGGAGACATGAAAGCACAAAAGGTCAGGGTGATCCTCCAAAAAATCAAGCTGCAGGAGTCTAGCACGGTGCTGGTGGGCAAGGGAGCATCTGGTGGCGCATGTGTGATCCCTGGATCCTAAAGCCCCAAGTCTCACAATCAATCAGAACAGAGACACTCCCAGGTTGGACAAATTTTAAAGTTGGGAGGGGCCAGAGAGCAGGGGGTGTCAGGGCTGGGAGGAGCTTAGAACAGGGGAGGTCAGATTTGGGAGGGAACTTAGAACACGGGAGGCCAGAGCTGGGAGGGGGCTTAGAACAGGGGAGGTCAGAGTTGGGAGGGAGCTTAGAACAGGGGATGTCAGAGCTGGAGGGAGCTTAGAACAGGGGAGGCCATAGCTGGGAGGGGGCTTAGAACAGGGGAGGTCAGAGTTGGGAGAGAGCTTAAAACAGGGGAGGCCAGAGCTGGGAGGGGGCTTAGAACAGGGGAATGTCAGAGCTGGGAGGGAGCTTAAAACAGGGGAGGCCAGAGCTGGAGGGGGCTTAGAACAGGGGAGGCCAGAGCTGGGAGGGGGCTTAGAACACAATGTCAGGGACAACAGGGATTTCCAGAGTTACTGCAAACATGGCCCTTTCACTCTTGCTCATCGTACCCCTGGCTTAACATCTAGCTCCCTAAGGTAATGCACGTGATCCCTTGTATATAATCCCAAATTTCCAAATGCTGTGAGCATCCATGCTTGCTCCCAATGGATTTTGGGCTTTTTCATCCAAGGATCTGTCCAGGTACGCTCAGACACGATCCTTTGGTTATCAGGGAATGAGCAACTTGGCGTCAATGACTCAAGGAGGGAATAGTCACTCTGCTGACAATCTGGGGAGAAGAAACAGAAAAACGAGGAATCTCCTCCAGCCCCCCGGAGTCCTCTGCCATATTGTCTCCCCTTTGTCTCCCCTTATTCTTTTGCCCATGAACCTTCCAACAAAGGCTCAGAACCCGGCCAAGCACGTCCCTCGTGACCTCCGGGAGCGGGTGATGAAGGCTCTGTGACCCCCATTTTACAGATGAGAAAGCCAGCTGAGAGATACCCAAGGTCACCAGCAGGTAAGTCCCCGAGGTGCATTTCAAGTTCAGAGCCCCCGAAAGGGATGAGGGATCTTGCTGCCTCCTTTTCCTGCCTTTGCTCATGGTTAACAGCGTGGCAAGAACCCAACGCTGAGGGCTCGGAAACATTTATGGGGGTGCTCTCTCTGAGGGGAATGCTGGCTCCTTCATTCACCCCCACAAGGCAGCCTTCCCAATCTCTATTGGAGACCTGAGGATTTTGTAATTCTGCACAGAGGAAAACCAATAGTCTAGCCAGATCCCCTCGATAACACGTCTCCAAATAGTCATCCGGCTTGTACTTGAAGAACGACAAAGATGGGGAACTCACTCTCCACTGAGACCGTCTCCTTTGGGACCCTTTCAATACTGGGAGGCCATTTCACCCACTGAGCTTACGGATCCCTCTTTTTTGACTAGGACCCATTCATTGCTCCTCCCGCTAATCCCTCTGAGACAGGACAGCCTTCCGCTGAAATTTCTTTTTGCCCCATTTAACCAGCATTATTGTGAGGGATCCCAAAGAATAAGACACAGCCGCCCCTTGAGCTCTTTAAAACATCATGGAAAAGGGGCAGCTAGGTGGTACAGTGGATAGAGCACCAGCCCTGAAGTCAGGAAGTCCTGAGTTCAAATTTGGTCTCAGACACTTAACACACCCTAGCTGTGTGACCCTGGGCAAGTCACTTAACCCCAATTGCCTCAGCAAAAAAAAACAAAACAAAACAAACAGACAAAAAAACCATCATGGAAAAGGCAAAGACCCAAGTGAGAGAAGCTAGGGAAGTGAGAGTGCACAGAGCACCGGCTCTGAAGTCAAGAAGACCCGAGTTCAAATTCAACCTCAGACCCAAACCTCTATCTCAGTTTCTT
The DNA here is from genome assembly GCA_023553655.1 of Myrmecobius fasciatus. NCBI lineage: Eukaryota > Metazoa > Chordata > Mammalia > Dasyuromorphia > Myrmecobiidae > Myrmecobius > Myrmecobius fasciatus. The sequence continues at coordinate 8,254 of JAJPUD010004300.1, forward strand.
CTGCTAAAATGGGAGGGGGATGGAACAACAGCACCCACCTCCCATAGAAGCAAAGAAGATAATAATTATAAATTAGTACAGTGCAAGGTCCAAAATAAGCGCTATATAAATTTTCACCAAATAAAGAGACCTACTCAGAGCCTTCTGGAAATTTTAAATCCTCTGATGAAGAATTACCCATCCATCCATTCACTCACTGACCAAGTATGAGTAGGAGCATGGAAGAGAACAACGGGGTTGTGAAAGAAGGAAGATGTTCCCAAGAACCCAGAGCTCGTTGCCATTGCCTGGGGAAAGGTGGGGATCACAGGATCATAGATCTGGAGCTGCAAGAGACCTCAAGGGCATTTGAGGAAAGGAAGGAGGCAGGGAATAAGCATTAATTAGGCACCTACTATGTACCGGGCACTCTGTGAAGCACTTTTACAGACATTACTTCATCTGATCCAACAACTCAGAGAGGTAGATGCCATTATTTTGTAGTTGAGGAAGTTTGTCCAGGATCACAAAGCATTCTTTCCTAGGAGCTACCTGAGGAAAATAGGGGCAGAGAGTGGGTTTTGGAGCTTTGTGATGGCTGATTCTTGTATGGATTTGTTATTACTCGTTATTGCTTTTCGTGGCACCATATGGGGTGTTGTAACTTCCACAAACATCCTACATGGAGGCTGCATCATGAGGAATTGACATTGACCTTTCAAATCCCATGCCCGATGAGCCCAAGTTCTCTCAGATTCTGCCAAGATGGCAGAAAGAACCAGTTTTGAACCATAGTTTTGGAAGCTCATCTCTTGAGCCTTGATTTCCTCACTTGTAAAATGAAGGGATGGGACTTAATGCTCTTTAAAGGCTGCTTCCAGTCCTCGTTCTATGATCACTTGATGGTTGAGTGTTAATAGTACCCACCTTGCAAGGTTATGGTGAGGAGCCAGTGACATAAAACTTGCAAAACACAAAAAAAACCCACTTAGCCCAGTGCTGGACACTCAGTAGTCACTTAATAGATGTTTATTCACTCCCTTTCCCCTCACATGGCCCATTGTATCTGGGCCAAATCCAGCCTTACTTTATTCTGTTGCCATCAAAACTGCCATTACACAAAGAGAGGTACTTTCAAACCACTTCATCATTAAAACTGAGTCTTGAAATGGATAGATCGGGAATAAGGAAGATATGGGTTCAAATCCCGACTCTATCATTTGCTAGCTTTCTGATTTATAGCAGATCAGGTGACTTCTGGCATTCAGTTTTTCTCAGGTAGAAAACGGAAGATTTGGATTAGAGCTTTGACGTCCCTTTCCACACTAAGGCTATGAAGGAGTCTTCCTCCTTTCCAGATTGCCATCCATCCATCACCTAATCCTACATTGCTCTTGTCTCCCACCTCCTGTACATCCTCCTACAGGATCTAACCACCCCAGTGAGGGCCTCCCTTTGGCTTTTTGAGCATCTGTGGGTACCATTGCAGCCCTCCACCTGCCCCTTTATTATCTCTGGCCCCCACTCCAAGACCAGCCCACTTGCTTTGCCAATCTCACTTTTTCTGAGTCTGTCATAGGTAGACAAACCCCGATTCTGGGTCAGGAGCTCGGCTTGACTATGGGTATGTGGTTCTACAATCCAGTCCCCATTCCCACAGCCTTGCTCAGTCTGCCCACATCCCCTTTCCTTCTGCTTTTTGCATCTATTCTGCACTCACTTAGCTGTGAGCATGTTGCATCTGCCCAATATAATGTCAACTTTTTGAAGGCAGGGATTCTCCTGACCTGGTACCAGCACCTAGAGGAGCACCTGGCACAAAGTCAGTGCTTTAAAGTACCTGACCAATTAGAATCCTGTTCCTTTAAGGCTCCAGTCAAGTCTCACCAATGCTAGTGGCCCCAATTGCTACCATGCTGCCTTCCTGAAATCACTTGGAATGACCGTGTAGCCCAGTGGCTAGAAAGTTTGACCTCTTGGCCAGGAAATCCTGGGTTCAAGGACAACTTTTGAAAACTAAGTGATCCTGGGAGAAGCTTTTAAAAACCCTAGATAAATCCCTAGATAAAAACCTGCCTTGGAAAAGGGAGTTTTTTCTTACCCAAAATGTGGTACAGCTATGAAACCGCAGGTCCAATCTCCATTTATTATTTTGCCTGTATCGTACCCTGCCTTGTGTGGGCTGCCTCTGTACTCCCCAGTAGAGTGTAAGCTCCTTGAGGACATTTTGTCTCTGTATCTTTAGTGCTTAGCATAATCCAGCAGGTACAAAGTCTCCCAGTGCTTCCAGGGCCATCTTCAGTCATCCTGATCTATATCTGACCACTGGTAGGTTGCTCAAAAGCCCAGGGGGGCGGCTTCAGGTCTTTCCTCTGACATGATCAAATTACCTTTCTGTGCCTCAGTTTCTTCATCTGTAAAATGGGTGGGAAAGGATGAAATTAGGTGATCTCCAAGGTCTTTTCAGCTCTAAATCTTTTGCCATAAAATCTCAGAAGGGAACTCAGTGACCATCTAGTGCAAGTGGGAAATTCACTGAATTGCCTGAGGTTATACAAGCAGTGAAGTTGAGAGCAAGATTTCGAACTCAAATCTTCAGACTCCAAACCCATTATTCCTTTCAATATTACCCTTCCATGATCTCACTGGCAATCATTGCCGTTGTCACAAGCACTAATAATCATAGGATTGGAAACGGAATCACTTTTCTTGAGCAGCAAGAGAATTGTATAAATATGTTTATACCTATTGGATTGCTTGCCACGTAGGGGAGGGAGTGGAGGAAGGAGGAGAAAATCTGGAACACAAGGTTTTGCAAGGTCAATGTTGAAAAATTATCCATGCATATGTTTTGAAAATAAAAAGCTTTAAAAAAAGGGAGAGAATAAAGAAACTCCAAATTATTGACCTATATATAAAAAAAAGGAAATGGAATCACACGCAATTCAGGTTTGCAAAAAGCACCACGTGAATGATCACTCAAAGTCTGCTTTTAACAGAGGCAGGCCTAATGTTTAAAAAAAAAGAGGAAAGCATTTATTAAATACCTACTGTGTGCTGTGCATGTGCTAAGCACCGGAGAAAAAAGATGAAATAGGAGTCTCTTCTCAGACATGGGTCAAGTTTTTTCTGGGCAGCAAGGGCATATATACAGTGACACCTGCAGGTAACCCACAGAATAAATATAAACAGAATAAATACATACACATACAGCCTGCTTAAGTGCAAGGTTGTTTGGGAGGGAGCCCACCGGTCTCAGGAAGGGCTTCACCCTTGAGACGGAAGGGGGACGGAATCAGGGTTCGGGTTGCGGGCAGTTTTTGGACAAGACCAATGGGGTCATTTGTTTTGCTTGTGTATGTGTATTTTTTTTTTCTTCTTCACAAGGCCTTTGTTTTTGTTTTCAACAGGAACAGGGAATGAAAAGAAAATAAATATTTTCTAAGTGAATTAAAGAGGAATAAAAGTGGGTGATGTTGGAAATCTCGCTTGAAGGAAGAGGGGGATTCTCTGAATTTTCCAGGGAAGAAATTTCAGGAATTCGGCTCTGCAGCTTCATACCCAAGGCTCTTTCTTCCCGTTTGATCTCAAAAGATTAACATTCACTATTGCTCCTGACATTTATATTGAGGAGGGAATCGGAGATTATTAAAAACAGAGAAACTTAATATTGGGAGTGAACATCAAAAGGGCTTGCAGACAAAGAGGGGATCATATGATTTGAAGCCCCAGCGACGGAAAGCATGTGTGCCGGCCTTCGTTGGCTAGTTAACAGGGCAGCCTACATTCAAATATGATTTAAAACACTTCTCACAGCTGAGCTGACATTTGGCAAGAGCCAGCCTGCCTTTGCTCGGGAGGATGAGAGTTCAAATCCAAACGAGGTTAACACTTTGTACGGCTGCATATTTTCCTGGTGGATGAGGGGATGCTCTTCCCCCCCTCCCATTCGAATAAAATGAAAACATCTGTTTGAGTCCCTAGGGATCACATTAGAAAAAAACTGGCTGTTAAAGCTGCCTAAGGCCTGGGTACCGTTTAAAGGGGCTGATAATTACACTGTCTGTCACACTGATCTCCTAGGCTGATGAAAATTTTTATGCCGGCATCGGTCTGGGATTCCATTTCAAGGAATTCTGGGGCCATACTCACCTCCACCCCAGTGATTTCTGGAGCCACATGGGAGTAAAAGTTATTAACAGGAGCTAATTATTTTCCAATCTATCTAAAAAATTCAAGTGTGTGCATGTAAATATTTGAATGTGTATCTAATTTTTAAAGTTAACTGAAGAAATAAGGCAGTCTGAAATGGGGAGGGGGAAGGTAGCATCCTCCAGACAAGAGAAGCTATCTCCACCTTTGGCTACTGCTTCCACTCAGATCTGGATGGAGACAGCCCAGGAGTCAGAAGCCAAGAGGCTTGGCAATGGCTCTTCCTTCAGCTCAGGCCATGGTCATCTTGAGGTGGAAGAGTTTGCCTGTTTCTCAACTACTACTGACAAATAATAAGTCCAGGAAGGTTGCCTAGATCTTCTTTTTTTTTTTTTTTGCTTTTTGCTGAGGCAATTGGGGTTAAGTGACTTGCCCAGGATCACACAGCTAGGAAGTGTCTGAGACTAGATTTGAACTCAGGTCCTCCTGACTTCAGGGGTGGTGCTCTATCTACTGTGCCACCTAGCTGCCCTTGCCTAGATCTTCTTAAACTTTTTCCACTGGAAGTCCCTTTTCACCTGAGAAATTTGTGTTACTGTAGATATACAAATCAAACATTTACTGATAATAAATCATAATTTCCCAACCCCTACATTCAGTTAGGAGACTCCACATGGGATTCTCACAGTTTAAGAAGCTTTGACCTAGACCAACAGTCCTGCTTCTAAGCCAGCCCCCAAAGCCATCTTCCCAGGAAGTCACCCTATGAGCCACAGCTACTGAAGACCCAGAAACAAAAGTTCTCCTTAGCCTATCAAAGAGCTCAGTCTCAGAAACTGATATGATTTTATCAGTGGAAATGATATTAAAAAAGACATTATCATCTGCTTTGCTGCTCCACCCTGAGGATCGCAGGATCTTTTCATTTAATGTACAATTGAAATCTTTTAAATGTGTCATTTTCCTCATTTGAACATGAAGTCCTTGGATGTATGGATTGTTTAGTTGTTTTTATTTTTAGTTCTAAAATTTAGCACAGAACTTTGCATATATTAAGTGCTTAAAAGCTTTTTCATTCATTCGATCATTTTAGGTCCCTTCGCTAAACCCTCCCATTTCTCCAATTCCTCTTTTGGGGGAAATCCATCCCATGTAATAAAGAATTTTGAAAAGACAAAAAAAATGGACTTCATCAAAAATAACTATGCATCCACCAAATCTGACTGCCTATGGGATGCTCTATACCCATCGCCCCATACCTCAGCTTTGAAGGGGCAGGGATAATTTGTGCATTTTCCTCATCCCTTCTCTTGGTCATGATAATTGGAAGATGTTTGGTTTGTTGGGACTCTTTCCATTCATATTGTTATAGCCGTCACACCAATTGTCTTCCAGGTTCTGTGAGCTTTCCCTTCATCAGTCATCTCTGTCCTCTTCATATTTATCACACATAGAGTTCAGTGTTTCTCCATTGCATTGATGCAATTTATCCATTGCCCGATCAGCAAACACCTACTTTGTGGCCAGATCTTTCTACTAAAAAAGTCTGCTCTGAATATTTTATTCTCAATTGGTTTTTTGTTCTGTCTTTATGATAATTTAGACCTAGCAGTTTCCACCCTGTTTTGAAGGAAAAGTAAAAGAGCTGTAATTTGCTTTTAACCACATATTTATCCAATAAACATTTATTAAGCATCACCGTTCCAGGCACTGGGGATCTAGAGACATAATGAATACCTGCCTTTGCTTTCAAAGAGCAAGGAGAGGGGGTAGAGAGGTCAGTGGCCAGGACAAGAAAAATGTTCTTCTCAATTCGCTAGACCTACTTTGAAAACAAAAATATCTTAATGATCATTCATCTCTTATTGTTTATAAAGAGCTTTCTTTAAGAGGGAAGATAGAAAAAGCAATTTTAGTAACACCCAAATGGGCAGCCTGCATTCTCTAGTGGTATCCTCTGAGACCATATCAGGAGAAAGGGAGGAAGACAACAAAACTTTGAGTAGAGCCCATTTGGGAAACTTATGGGAAGATATGGACAATAGTCACATAAGATGGACAGGTATATGTATATTAGGTTTTAATCTACATTGTAGGAGGGAATTCCTGAATCAATGACATCAAAAATCCATATGAGTATTTGAATGAGCCCATTTTACAGATGATTTTTGGAAGTGAAAGACTTAGAGATCTTCTGCTCCAATCCCTAATTATGCAGATAAGGAAACTGCAGGCAATTTAGGGGTTTGCCCAAAGTCACACAGAGCCAGAATTTGAACCTAGATTTTTTTTTTGAACTTCCAATGTCCTTAAAGGAACATTGTGTATTGCACTGGATCAACAGAATGGTAAGATCTTCAGTTGTGACCAACTCCTTCTCTCTTATTCCCACCCCATAGAAAATTGGAAAGTAAAAGAATTCCACCTACCCGTTCATAAGGGTTCATCAATGTCACCTTGGCTTTACCACTTATAGTCAGAGTGATCTTGGTAAAATACTTCCCTTCTCTGGGTCTCATTTTCTTCCCCTGTGAAATCAGGGGATGAGCCTTGAGATCCTTTTTGATTCTAAATCTTCCATTCTATAAGCTTACAAAATGGTGAGCCTTAGCTTGCTCCTTCCTAAGGAGAGTATAGACATGCTATGGACAATCACCTTGAAAGAACTGAAAAACATCCCCTGGAGCACATTCACCAATACTTCATCAAGGATGAAAACACCTTAAATCTCACTGGGAAGGAAGGGATTTGTTGGATTGAGCTGGTTTGGATCCATCCAGGGTGAATTTATTGACAAATATTGATGAGTATATTCATGAATTGAAGTCATTCCTTTAGGTTGAGCCAGTAAAAAGTGGGGTACAGTGATACTTTTTATGAAGATTTTAAGAGATCTAAGATAGAAAACAGTAGAACTGAAAGGAACTAAGGTCCTAGGATGGTGTATGACCTGAATCGGGACACAGTGGGGAAGGCTCTGCATGCATATTTCTTGATCTTTGATGACTATAATTTTTTTTAAAGGATTTGATTTGGTAAAGGAAAAACTCCACCTTAAAGGCAACTCCTCCCAAAAGGTTCCTCCCAAGCATATGTCAAATCACATAAGATTCTTTGAAAGATGTAACAACAGGCATAACAGTGTTTGATGACTGATTATTAATAGCAGGCAACACATAAGACAGGCAGACATATGTTTGCCAAATGTTTGCCACTGTCATGGAAGAGATCCAGCACAGAGTACAAATTGAAGAGGGTTCTCTATAGATGATTAGGTCCTCCAGATGCTCCTGTTTGCAGATGACATTTTGTGGTGATCACACTGAGTCAAACCTCCTAATTAAGAACAAGGACCACTCAGAAGGAAAAAGAATTGGCCTAACTATTCACACAATAAAAACCAAGTGGATGAAGGATATCCATTCTCTGAATTATGGTATGTATTTGGATGAACAGCCTGTAATCATAATTATCTTGTACATATATCTTGGGCAGATTCCACAAATGGTCAATGAATTGAAATTAAAATACTTAAAAGTTTAAAAACTTAAAAAACAAAATACTAAAATAAAAAAGGAAAATGGGTTCCATTGTTTGGAGAAACCGCAACACAACTATGTTTCTCCCTGAAATAAAGATTCATAGTTTAACACCAATATTCTTCAAGAAATGGTATATGGTTGCTGATCTGCAACTCACCTGTAGTATCCTAGAGACTTGTTGGGGGACTTGGGAACCTAAGTAACTTCTCTATTATCACACAGCCAGCCTGCATCAAAGGTAAGTTAGATCTAGGTCTTCTTATCTTTAAATGTAGCTCCCTCTTCTCTTCACTTATTCAGATGTTGAAAACAGCTGTAATATCCCTTTCAGCTCTTCTTTCCAAAGAAATACAACCATAGCTTTCATCTGACTTTCATATGGCACAATATTGAGACCTTTTCACCATTCTAATTACTCTTTCCTGGTTCTTCTCCCATTCAGAAGGAGGGAGAGCATTGATCCTTCCCAAAATCTGGTGCCTGGAACATTACACCAAACTCTAGCCACAGTCCAATCATCAGGTCAGTGGAACATTTGCCTCCCATGATCAATCACCATTCCTTTTAATAAGGTGATATTTATGGTTACAGAAGTTTTCTTCATTACCAGGATGTGTGTAATGTTGACTTGTTGGAGCTTCCAAGCCATTAAAACCTTCAGTTCTTCTGGTATGTGAGCTGCTGTCTAGCCACAATTCCCCCCATCTTGTGCTAGTGAAGGTGATATTTTTACAGAATAAGTATAGACTTTATGTTTCAATTCTCATATTTCACCTTATAAGACTTGGCCCATTATCCTAATCTGTTCAGCTCATTATGGATCCTGATATTTAGCTTTGTGTGTGTGTGTCCCAGAACACTTTAATGAAGTCTATCGATCCCTTCTCAAGATCATGTTTTTAAGAAAATGCATAATATTATAATGGAAACCAATTATATTGAAATACAATTATTAAAAAATTAACTCCGTGGACTCAGATTAAAAGCCTATATTGGTATCTTTCCCAACATTTGAAAGTTCAAATTTGATAAGCATTCTTTCTATACTTTTATATAATTCACTGGAAAAAATGCTAAATCTCAGTGTCAAGTACATGTCCATGGGACACTTCACTGGCAACCTCCTTCCACACTCATACTTTGGGGTCCAGTTAATCACCACTTTTGGATCCACTTAATTGCACTAACATCTAGTCTACATCTCCCTGGCTTTTCTAAGGGGATAGCATGAATGGCTATCAAAGGCAAGAAAAATAAGTTCAAGTTTTTAATCGTAATCCATTCATTCATTCATTCAGTAAGTAGAAAGCTAAGTTCCAAATAGTGAAAACAATGAATCTCATGAAAAGATCGCATGTATTTACATTCATACTATTTAAAGTTATAATTTTATAGAAAATATAGTCATTGGTTCCAGCCCGACAGAAATGTGCAGTGCATAGTTGAATAGTGTGACCACTTCATGGATTTATTATTTGCATGAATTGGAACCTGGATTCATTAAATGTCTACTACTATAGGTCAGGTCCCATGCTAAGCCATCCTTCCTTCTCAATGAAGACCATGACATTGGGGAGGTGACGCCATGACATACAAGTGAGTTGGATTTAAGTGAGGGAGGGCTCTCTTCCCCGGAGCCATCAGAGTCCAGTGGCCAAATATAGATCAGAATGACTAAAGATGGGCCTGGATGCAGTGGGAGACCTTGGCTTTTTTTAGTGAAGGTCTTTCTAGCATCTCAGTTTGGCTGAGGCAATGCCCATTCAGGGATTAAGGCTGGGTAAGAAATGAGGCAAAAGCTTGATATTTGTGGAAATAGGTATAGAAAGAATTGCACATGTTTAACATATATTGATCACTTGCCATCTAGGGAAAGGGCCTGGGGGAAGGAAGGGAGAAAATTATAATACAAGAGTATTCTAAGGGTAAATGGTGAAAATTATCCATGTATATATTTTGAAAATAAAAAGCTTTAATTAAAAATAACTGAAATAGAGGGGAAAAACTTTGGAACAAAATAAATCTATTTCCATATTGAGGGGAAAAAAGAAATGAGATAAAGAATGGCCTCTTTTACCTAGTTACATATTTAAAAAAATTGCTCGGGAAGGGAAGAACCTTGGGTTTTGGGCCAGAATCAAAACAATTGCTATTTACACTCACTTTGAACCATCAGGGTCCAAAAAATGACCAAGTGAGGCTTGAGTTGACCTATTAATGACCAAGGGAGCCTCCGAGTGGCACAGTGGATAAAGTGTTGGACCTGAAGTCAGCAAAACTCATCTTCCTGAGTTCAAATCTGGCCCCAGACAATTCCTAGCTTTGTGACGTTGAACAAGTCACTTAACCTTGCCTCAGTTTCCTTATCTGCCAAATGAGCCAGAGAAGGAAATAACCAATTACCCCAGAAACATGCTAAACACTGTGAATATAAAAGATAAAAAATAAAATAAGCCCTGCTCTCAAGGAACTTACATTCAACTAGAGGGAAAACAACATGAACACCGACAGGTAAATATGAATATCCTCAAATGGACTGGTGATTTTCTTACTATCAATGTGGATTCAGCTCCCAGCCCACCCTTGCTTCTCTATCCTGTGTAACTTCTGTCCACATCCTCTCACAAGTTTGTCATGAAGGGTCCACACAACATGCTGGGGGACTTTCCAGCTTCTTCTTACAGTCTCAGGGGAACAGTAGAACATATGGACAGTCTGTTGATCATCCCACACTTCAATGTATGACCAAAAAATTTTCCTTCTGACTGTACATTTCTTTGATGGTTTTTCTTCTTCGGGCCTTACTTCTTGGCTATCACAGCCTATATTATACTTCTCCATTGCCATCTGAATAGTACTCCCCTTTTTAAATTTCATTAGATTCTTCTCTTCCCTGACTTGTAGCCATTTCACAACACAAGTAGATTATTCATATTAAAAAAAATGAACTTGTGGTTCAGGAAGAAGTGGGACAGTGTTAAAATGGACCAAAGGGAATTCACCACATTTTCCTCTTCCTCTTTACTTCTTTCTCCCATTCGTTTTCCATTTGCAGTGTTTGTCCAAGGTATGTGTCTGTGTGTGTGTCTGTGTGTGTGTCTGCGTTTCTATTTCTGTCTGTGTCTCTGTACACATATATATCTATACATAGATACAGACAGACAGAGGACATATTTATATCTAATGCATACATACTTATATTTAGTTACACATACCCACATATATCCATATATTTGTGAGAGACATATTCATATAGATTGTCCATTTACCGGTATGTCATTTTTTTTACAACAGGTATTCTTTATGCATTTGATTTTTTATTCTGTGTAGATATAATGGTTAAACTCTTTTGAATGGTTGTGCATCTCATTCAGAAGACTCTTTAGGGGTTAATGCATGCAGCCCAGGGTCATCCACAAACAGGAAGATTGGATTTCACCATGAATTAGTAGTTCTTTTCAATTTGGATTCTTTGTGGGAATTCCTCCATGAAATCAGTGAATATCCACAGCAAACAGATGTCTCCCCATTTTAGGATTTCATGATATCGATGATGAGAGGGTCATCCAACATGGACAGCTCAGTTGCTAGGTCTTTCAAGGAATCTTGTATAATTTGGATTGTGAGTAGGAGACAACTTGTTGGAAGAGAAAGTCTTACAGTAACACTCGGTTGTATTAAGCAAATGCTTTTTGACATAATAAAACAATAAACATATTGTATTCTTTGCATCTTTTAGATCATTGTAATATAGTAAAGATATGGCTTGTATTAAATGGCTTTTAATATGGTTTGTTTCCTTACCAATACTCTCATCTAGGATGCCCTTAATGCTTGTGTAAATTTACTCTCATAATTTGTATGTGTGTGTGTGTGTGTGTGTGTGTGTGTGTGTGTGTGTGTGTGTGTATAGATGGGAAAATAAGCATATAGGTTTGCAGTTGTTAAAGTTCTTTTGGTTTCTATATATTTGGTGTAAATAAAGCTTGAGATTTTTTTTTTCTTTCACTGCTTACGTATGTTTTCTCCTTCAGATATCATGGGAATAGAATGCTCAATGTCCTTAAAATTATGCTACCTCCAGCACAGATGTGTACTCTGGATCTAATCCAGCTGCTTTTCCATTTTTATTCTCCTTAGTGCCATTTTTATTACTCCAGTCATGACATTCAGAATTGGGATTTTAGAGTCCAAGTCTGGCTGCTTTGGTATCCTGGATGCTGAGAGGAATTTACAGTAAAAATCTTGGCAGATCTTTTCTTTCTTATTCTTGTTGTCATCCCTCCAGTTCCTTAAATGCCCACAGAATGACTTTGCTTAGTTATATCTCTCTCTGGGTTTTCTTTATATATGTTCCATTATATTTTCCTGGTTTATGAAGCCATGGGGCTCATAATCTTCAACCACAAAAATATTCCATGTTCCTGTAAGATTTTACAAATAAGTTTATAGTCTACACCTGTGTCTCTTTGCTTGGCAAGTGAATCAAAATTTGAGGATGGAAACATTTGTTAGGTTTTTTTCATCCTCTTTTTGTGAAAATTGATTTGCTAAGATAAAACTTCATAACTATGAAGTTTAGTAATAGAAATCTTGTCCTTTCTTTGGTCCCTGTCCAGTTTTCATGACCAATAATTTACTTAAACAGATCAAGTTGGAATTGTTTTAATTTATACTATATATTTTTTTGATTTGTATTTTTTCTTCCAGCTCTATACTAATTTGAATCTTTGCACTAACTAGGTGATGGTCTGATGGTTCACAGACTTGATTTAGGAAAGAATTAGCCACATTAGTAATCAGGCATTTCCTGGGATAAAATATGAGCAGTTTTATTTTTTGTGATGCCATGTCTAGCTCTCCCCCCCCAATTCTACAAGAAGCTTTTGTATTTCCTCCATTTTTGCATCTCTTTTTCTTATTCCTGATCCCCATTTTCCATCATATACTTCCCACTCTCCCATTTGCTCTTACTTTTGCTTTGAAATCAGTGAGTATTAAAGTCTATGATGATTTCATTCGGAGGGTCTTTCTTACAGTGTCCTCTGTAGAATTTCTCTACATTTCCATCCTCCACCATAGCTTTTGTTGTATAGTCTGCAATTATTTTCATGATGGTGTTTGTGCAAAAGAGCTCTGCAATGAATGGCTTGATTTCTTTCTTTCTTTTTTTTGGGATAGATGATCATCACAACTCCTTTATTTGTCCTTTCAAGAAATACTTGCCCTCCCAAACCATCTTAGCCTTGAAGCTTCCCTATTTCTTAGTATCTGAAGCAGCACTTTCTCATCCAGACCTTCAAAAATCTTGCCCCAGGTCCCTGGAGCAGTTAATCCATTCAAGCTTTGGAGCTCTTGCTCCATTCATTGGTGAATGAATGCAAACTCACCTAATCCACTTTATCCAATAAATCTCTGACCAGACTCTTCTCTTTGCATCTAATACATCTGATCTGGGAATTTTTTCTGACTGTCCCCTATGCTTGAAATATTTTCCTGCCTCATTTTCAGCTCCTGGCTTCCTTCAAGTCTCAGTTAAAATCCCCTCTTCTATAGGAAACCTTTCCTAACCCTCTTAATTTTACTATTTTCCCTTGGTTAATTAGGGGATTTTTTTTCTTTCTTATTTACCTGGTATGTGTGTGTACATGCACACACATATATGCATATGTGTGTAAATATAAATATACATGTGTATATGCATATGTGTGAATATAAATATATGTGTGTATACATATGTATGTGTGTAGATAGATAGATAGATAGATAGATAGATAGATAGATAGATAGATGGATGGATGGATAGATGTTTGCTTGCTGTCTCCTTCATTGGAAAGTGAGCTCTTCCAGAGCAGGATTGTCTTTTTCCTTTTGTTGTATCCCCAGCATTTAGCACAGGGCCAGGAACACAGATGGCCCTTAATAAATGCTTCATAAGGCTGATTTTCACCAGCTGACTTTATGCCTTGTAGCCACCCATCCCCTCATACCTTTCCATTACCTGCTCTAGACATAAGATATCCTTTTATTGTATATAGATATTACTTATATTGATTAGCTCATCTGTCTTGTGACCACTCCCTTCCTCTCCTGTGGAGTTGTCTTATGTCTTGGAGTACAATGGGGATTCTTTGGAGGCAGGAACAAACATGATCTCATTTTATTTTCATAACCACCTTTTCAAATCACTGCTATTATTATCCTTACTTTACAGATGGGGAAACTGAGGCAGACAGAGATGATGTGACTCACCCAGGTAAGTATCTGAGGCTGGATTTGAACTCAATTTTTCCTGACTTCAGATCCAATGCTCTATCCATTGCACCATCTAGCCATCCCAATTACTTGGAATACATTTGTATTTTAGAAGAAGAGTTAGCATTTAAAGTTTGCATCTCATTTGATCTTCACAACAAACCTATTATTATGATTCCTATTTGACAGTTTGGGGAAACTGAGGCAGGGAATTAAAAAGGCACAGGTAGTAGATGTGTGAGACTGTATTTGAATTGAGGTCTTCCTGACTCTGGCATTCCATCCACTGAGTTCCTAGTTTATCCTGAGTGACTCAGATTGATTATAAAAAATAATCATTTCTGCTTTGGTAGAAATCCCTTAGATTCTTCCCCCTCCCCCAGATTTATATATATATATATATATATATATATAATATGTATAACATATAATATAATATTATATTATATGTATAATATAATATTATAATATATAATATATATATGTATATATATAAATATGGGGGAAAGAAGAAATTATTTGCCTCAATTGCCCCCCCAACCTTAATCACCAAATAGTTCAGCCTCCATCAAATTGAGACCTGTTGAAGATTTAAAAACCTCAAAAAGGCCAAAGTTTCCCATTTCATCCAGGGCCATCTCCAATCCTCTTGATCTGTAATTGGCTACTGGATCAAGATGGCTCTGAAGGGGAAAGTGAGGCAAGTAACCTTGCACAACCCTCCCTCAATTAAATCCAATTGCAAGTCATGGTATCATCTCCCTGAAGCCATGATCCTCTTTGAGAGTTAAGGACAAACATTAGAATATAAATTTCTTGAGAAAAGAAACCATCCCACTTTGTACATCCAATGCTTACTTAGCATGGGATCGAGAATGTAAGTGGTTTTCATTCATTTGTTTCTTCATTCATGCTTTTATTTTGCTTAGGGAATTTAAGCTTAATTATATGAAGTTTTTTTTAATATTGTAGTAACTGTGTCTCAAAATAATTGGTTTCCTTTATAATCCTATGAACTAGATTTTGTCAACTTAAAACATTACTCTGAGAAGAAATCCACAATGTAGAACAGCTTAAGAACTTCTGATGATGAGAAAACATCTCTCCTCATCCAAATTCCTTAACAGGAAAAGGGGTCCACAGGCGTGGGACATTATATGTATTTTCAGATTTTTTTTTTGCAATAACATCAATGTTGCTGATTCTTTTCTTAAATTTCTCATTTTCTTTTCAAAACGCATTGATCATATGAGATGGCTCTCTGAGAAGGGCAGATGAGAGCTTGGGGACAAATTTAGGTAATATCAAATTAGAGATATCAAAAATATTTATTGTTAATGAAAGAATCACTGGGTTTTTTGGCTCCATTTATAACTACTGTGTCAAAATTCAGTTGCTCCAATGGTATATTTGACCTTTGTTGATCAGAAGTAAAAATCATATTTATAGTACCACCAACTTAGTTCTAGCTCCTAGATTCATATTTGTGTGATTTTTAGCACATGCTGCCTGATTTTCTGCTGCTCAGGCCACCATTGCTACCAAAGTGGACTGGGCTGCACATGACTAAGGGGCATTTTAGGGACCAGTCAATTGGTAATGCACTTCTCTGTTCTCAGCTTCTTAGAAAGCAGATTCAAGAAACAGAACAAACATAAGGGCTAACATAGATTGGTGAAAAATCAAGACTTGGGGCAGAACATGGGTCCTCCTGGCAGATCTGAAGAAAGCCTCCAAATTGGGGATTAACCCGAATAGAATGCAAACAACTCCCAGCTAGCTCCAGGGAAACACCAAGTGGGGAAGATTGAGGCTCTGGGTGTGACTGGAGCCTCAGCAGAAACCTCAGAGACTTTCACCTCTTGGACAGATTCAGGAGTTGGGGATCTGAATCCTGGAAGACTGAGGGACCTTCATTTGATTGGGAATGTCAAGTCCAGCTGTGTTGCTGAGATGCAGTCCTAGGAGAAAGAAACCAGCACACTGGGACTGCAGAAGCAGGGAGGCAGGGATGCTACTGGCTGCAGGCATTTGCTGAAGGGTGGAACTCTTTCTTTGGGGTTCCAAGTCAGGGGGAGAGCTCAAGTTCAGTTAGAGGTACCATCCCTGACACCACGATTAGAGTTGCTCAACACTAATACATTTCATTAAAAAAATGAATTGGCAAAGGAGAAAGTACCCAACTGTAAAAACTTACTATGGAAATAGGGAAGACTGGAGTTTGTCTTCAGAGAAGGACACTGAAGTAAAAATAAAACTTCTTCTATCCCAAAGAATAACATTAAGTGGCTACCTGCCCAGAGAGAATTTATAGAAGAAATAAAAAAAAAAAGAATTGAAAAATCAAATGGAGGCATTGAGGAAAAAAATAAGAAATAAATTAAAAAATAAAAATCTTCTAAGAAAAACAAGAAGATTATTAAAAAATGTTTACCAACTAAAAAAGGAGATAGAATCTTAAAGATAAAAATAACTCTTTGAAAATTAGAATGGGGGGAGCAGCTAGGTGGTGCAATGGATAGAGCATCAGCCCTGAAGTCAGGAGGACTTGAGTTGAAATCTGTTCTCAAACACTTAATACTTCCTAGCTGTGTGACCTTGGACAAGTCACTTAACCCCAAATGCCTCAGCCCAAAAAAAAAAGGAAGAAAGAAAGAAAATTAGAATTGGACAAGTGGAAGTCAGTGAAGCTATAAAAGACCAAGAAATAATAAAACATAATATGTAGAATGAAAAAATAGAACAGAATGTGAAACATCTTATAGGAAACACAACAGATCTGGAGAACAGATCAAAAATATATAAAAAATAATTGGACAAGAATATAAGAAAAGAAAAATATAAGAATAATTGGACTACCTGAAAGCTGTGAAAAATAGAACAGAATGTGAAACATCTTATAAGAAAAACAACAAATCTAGAGAACAGATCAAGAAAAGAATATAAGAAAAGAAAAAAAAACACAAGAATAATTAGACTAACTGAAAGCTGTGAACAAAATATCCCCCATAATGCAAGAAATAATCCAAGAAAATTATCCTGGAGGGATATCGAGGGAAAAATAGAAATACAAAAAATCTACCTATCACCACCTTAAACAGATCCTTTGTGGAAAAAACATAGGAATATTATTGCCAAATTTTGAAATCCCCAGATCAAAGAGAAAAGTTTTCAAGAAACAAGAAAAAACAATTATAATTGTATAGGCCTTATCACCAGCCACAATAAAAGACTGCTAATCCTGGAATCATACATACCAGCAATCAAAAGAAACGAGTCTGAGGCCAAAAATATCATATCCAGCAAAATTTTTTATAATATTGAATGTAAAAAAAAAAGACATTCAACAAACTTGCAGATTTTCGGAACTTTCTTTCAACCAAACCCAAACTCAATAGAAAATTTAACACAAGATCCCATATCAAAAATAAATTTCAAGGAACTTAACATGGACAAATTGTTTATGTTTTTTACATGGAAATGCATAGCATATATTTAAGATTAACATCAGCTACTGAGTAGCTCAAAAGAAAGATTGGGGCAGATTTGAATATCACCGGACTCTAAAAAGCAAAACCACTTAGGAAAAGGTAAAAAAAAAAAAAGTAATTTATTATACAAATGAGGTACAGAGGAAGCAGAGATACAGAAGTCTTAAAGGGGGGAGGAGGGTTCATAGTTCTGAAAACCTACTTACATGGAGAATGGGTTAAATAGGCAATATTACATATACTAGAAGGGTATGGCATTCTTCAAAATCTATAAAGAAATAAGAAGGAAGGGAGAGGGGGAGGAGGAAGCAAAAGGTAAGGGAAGAAGACAAGGGAGGGATCCATGAGTGAGGGGAGGTTAAGTAATAGCAAGACAAGTTAAGGAGCAGAGGTAAATCAGAAGAGTTAGCAGGGATAGGAAAGAAGAGATATACACAAACACTACAAGGATCAGGAGTAGAATTTATTAGAAATAAAATTATGGCTAGTAATCACTGATCTTTAAAGATTGAATCAATAAAGAAATCTACATTATATGTCATCCATTCTAATATAGTTTTAGATGCATGTTTACATATGGGTAAGTGTGCATGTATAAATGTGTCTGAGTATATGTATGCTCTATGTATGTATGTATATAGATATATAGACATGTGTGTGGGTCTATGGATAGGTGGGAATATATATGTATATACATGTGGGGGACAGATGTGTGTGTATGTGTGTGCATATAGCTATATATTTATATAATATATATCCATATATATGTTATATGTATAAAACAGCCTGTTTGGGGGAAGTGCAGGGAGAATAAAAGGGGAAAAAAGAATAAGTTTAAAAAGTGCACAGCAGAGAACAAAAGAATAAAGAAAAGAATGACACTCATGAATATAATTTTTCTACTATATATTCTTTCTTGAACTGGTGATTTATTGTCAGTCAACAAGCACTTATCAAGGTCTTCCTCTGTGCCAGACACTGTGCTAATGAGGAGGATACAAATAGAGGGAAAAAACCACAGTCCCTCATATTCTTATGGAAGAGACAGCATATAAATAACTAATTTCATACAAATTAAGAATTCCTAGAAGGAAATCTGAGAGGGAAGACACTAGCAAATAGGGGAAATTGGGAAAGACCTCCTGCAGAAAGTGAATTGGAGTAGAGTATTGAAAAAAGTTAAAGAATCCCAGACAGAAGTGAAAATACAACATTCAAGGCATGTGGGATGGTTATCACAAATACATGCTGTTAAAAGATGGAACATCATACTGAAAGGAACAACAAATAGTATGTCTCTGTTTTCCAGGGTCAAGATTTAATTATCTTCTATTGATAATGCCATAAATGACAGAAAAGCAAGAGGAACAAAATATTTAAAAGGAACTCAAAAGGAATAGAAATACTAATAGTGCTTCATATGTAGTCTGGCAATATAACATCATCTCTTACTTCCTCTACTGCTTTCTTGCTTACAATAATGAAAGCCCTGAATTCCACAGTTGCCTTGCAAATGGTAAGTAAATAATTGATTTCATTATATGAAAGCAACCAATGAAAGTGATTTAGTTTCAGGATTATTCTCTGCAGAGAATTTTCTGTGATACAACCAACAGAGTGTTGCATTTGTAGGCCTTTCTTTAGAGTATCAAGCATGTTTTGGTCTCACAAAACTTCTTTTTTCATAATGTGATTTGTTATATTCAAATTTTAGGAAAAAATGTTCCATTTAGGCTTTTTTCTTTTTAAAAATTTATTTTAATACTCTTTTCTTTTTAAATTGAGTTTCAAATTCTCTCCTTACATGCACTTCCACCCACTGAGAAGACAAGAAAAATTATATCAATTATACATGTGAAATCATGAAAAACATATTCCACATTATCTATGCTGCCAAAAAAGAAAAAAACAAGAAATCAAGAAAATTATACTTCAATTTACACTCAAAGTTCATCAGTTCTCTCACTGGAGGTGGGTAGCATTTTTTCATCATGAGGCCTTTGGAATTGCCTTGAATCATTATATTGATCAAAGTGGCCAAATCTTTCCCAGGTGATCATTATTACAATATTGCTGTTACTGTGCACAATGATCTTTTATTCTTCTCCTTCAATTTGCATCATTTTACATAGGTTTTGCCATGTTTTTTCTTCTTCTGAAAACACTTCTTTTGTCATTTCTTATATCACAATAATATTCCATCACAATTACACAAGTTGTTCAGCCATTCCCCAACTAATGGTCATCTCCACAATTTCCCCCTTTTTGCTACCACAAAGAGAATTACCATAAATTTTTCTGTGCACATAGGCTGTTTTCCCTTTTCTTGGGAAATATATAAACCTAGTGGTAGCATTGCTGGGTCAAAGAATATGCACAACTTTTTAGGGTATGATTCCAAATTTTTCTTCAGACTGATTGGACCAATTCACTATCTCACCACCAGTTTATCTGTATACCTATTTTCCCTCATCCCCTTCAGCATTTGTCATTTCTGATAGGTATGAGATAGTATCTCAAAGCTATATTAATATACGTTTCTTTAATCATTAGTATTTTAGAACATTTTTTTCAAATGACAATAGATATCTTTGAGTTCTTCTGTTGAAAATTGCCTATTCAGGCTTTGACCACTATAAATTGGGGAATGGTTCTGCAGGCACTCCAGGTGATCCCTCACTCAGTGTTGGAGAACTCTCCTGCAGACCTCCTAAATTGTCTTAGCTGGAAAGATGTCTCACTCTGACCTTTTGTTGCCTCTGCGGCTCCACAATTTGATTTTAAGTTATTTTAAAGTTTTGGTTTTGTTTTTGTTTTGGGTGAGAGATATTAGGAGAGTCCAATTGGATTCCTGACTATACTCTGCCTTTTTTTCCATATAGACTTTGCACATATTATTTGCTCACTAGATGATTGTTAGATTGAATGGAGAGAGAGGTATATCCATAAACATATACATGTTTATATATATATATATATGTATATATATACATACACACATATAATATATATATACACACACAGATATATACATAGACACAGAGAATAGTAACTATTGAAGAAAATGAGGCAGGACAAGTTTGAATAGGACTACAGGATCAATGGGATGGATATAAAGCTGGACTCATTAAAAGCAACAGTGACAAACTACCTTCTCTTTCAGAACCCCCCTATTTATGGAATGTTTCCACGTGCCTGGAACTGTTGAGTAAGAGAATCATTCTCGGAACTCTGTGAAAATCGTGGTTGCTAGAGTGGGAAAGGCGGTTCCGTCCCTTCACTTCACTGTGAGAAAGCTAATTGATTTATACACAAAGAAGGGAAGGAATGGGAGGAATGTAGGGCTAGGGAAAGAGAACTGGATCGAGAGGGGCTAAATGAGAAAATGGAGAACCAGAAGCAACCTCAGTGATTATGGAAATACAATTCCCTCATCTTCAAAAACTCCAGAGTGTGTGAATGACTTGCCACAGAGCTAGTCAGAAGTGGTCGTGGGTGTTGATTCCAGGTCCTTTGATTCCAAATGTAATCAGCCAATCAGCAAACATTTATTGAATGAAATACTGTGGTCTTCCTCCCCTTTTACCCCAACTCACTTCCATTACAATTGCATTTGAATTCTGTTTTGGTACTTCCTGTAAATTTAGATAGATATATAGACAGACAGCCAGATAGATAGATAGATAGACAAAGACAGAGAGATAGCTAGTTGGATGGATGAATAGATAGATGACTTTGGCCATTTTCATTTCTCTTCTATAAAATAGTGAACCTCCATAGTCTCTAAGCTCTCTTCCAACTCTGAGCTCCTAAGTCCTTATAGCCTGTGCTGTTGAGTGCCTTTCTGTGCCTTTATTCCTTCTATGTTCCTTATTCTATCACTCTAAGGACCCTTCCCATGCTAGTATTCCTTCTGTGTTCCTTATTTTATCCCTATTCTATCCCCTTCTTTCTCTGCCATTATTCATGGTCTGTGCTAACTAACATTTGATACAAAGGGACTTCCTGCTCCATCCTTCTATGTTTCTAAGTTCCCTTTTAGCTCTGATATCCTGTGGCAGACACACCTCTCCACCATCACCCCCTTCTTGCATTACTGTTCCATGTTCCTTGTTCCTGCATGCTATACATCAAAAATCCCTTCCAGCTCTGATCTTCTCCCATGTCCTTATCACCTGTGCTGTTGGGTGCTTTCATGCACCTTTATTCTTCTATGTTCCTTGTTCTATCCCCATAAGGACCCTTCCTGTGCTTTTACTCCTTATATACTCCTTATTCCATCCCTCTAAGAACCCTTCCTGCACCTTTACTCCTTCTGTGTTCCTTATTCTATCCCTCCAAGGACTCTTCCTGTGCCTTTATTCCTTCTATGCTCCTTAATCTATCCCTCTAAGAACCCTTTCTGCGCCTTTATTCCTTCTATGTGCCTTATTCTATCACTCTAAGGACCATTTATTCCTCCTGTGCTCCTTATTCTATCACTCCAAGGACTCTTCCTTTGCCTTCATTCCTTCTGTGCTCCTTATTCTATCCCTCTAAGGACCCTTCCTGCTCTGCCTTCATCCATGCCCTTTGTCAAGGGACTTCCTGCTTTACCCTTCTATGTTTCTAAGTTTCCCTTTAGCTCTGATATCCTGTGCTAGACGTTCCTCTCCACCATCACTCCTTCTTGCACTACTGTTCTACGTTCCTTGTCTCTGCATGCTCTAGATCAAAGATACCTGCCAGCTCTAACTTGTTTCAAGATTTTGCATCCTACGTTCCTTATTCTATCATCCCGTGTTTCTCAGGTTCTCACCTCTAACTTAACGTTCTCTATTCCTTGTTCTAGAGCCAGCTCTGACATTTTCTTATTCTAAAGCCTGGGAGCTTGGATCCTTTGTTTCCTCAGCCTCTCTCTCCTGCCCCAACTGACAATCGAGGGCTCCCAGATACCTTTTTCCTCCCGCGTTCTACGTTCTTAGTTGGTATGTTTGGGTTTCTAAGAACGTTTCCAGTGCTCTAACGTTCAGAGACTTGGGCTCAGTGGGTTGGAGTTCCGAATCGCTGAGGCGGACCGTTGGGATGCTGGCTCCTATATAAAATGGGGGTTCTCACTCCAGCAGCTCTGGCTTGCACGGAGCCCCCCACAAGGGTCCCAGCTCTAAATCCAGGGTCCGAACACCCTGAATCCTCAGCCCTGACTCGTCCTCGCTGGGAGCTCCCGGATGATGCTCAGAGTCCTCCCGTAGGCAGGACAACGGCCTCTCAGCAGAGGAGGAGAATTCCCGCCTTTTCAAAGCGGGACCGTTGGATGATTGGCCTCAGAACTGGAACCGCCCACCTTTGCCCCTAGCTGATTGGAGAAGGCGGAGGTTTCCCGTCCCTCCCCCCGGTGGTTGCCAGGGTAACCATTTCCCCCGAGCAACGACCACAACTCCAATCTACCGTGGTCCAAAAAGCCCCCCATCCTTCACCCCCATCCATCATCTTCCTCTGACCTGAGTCTGTCAGCAGTGGGCTCATACACTTGGGGATCTCTCCCCGCTGTCCTGTGGGCGGGCTCACCCCGAATCAGGCTTCTGCAGCCCCTCGGACATCCTCCTCTGCCCTGGCCTGAGAGGCCACGCAGCCCAACCGCCGGGAGGGCCCATCGCCAGCAAGGTGTTTGCTGTCCCAAGGACCCTTGGGATAACCATCCTTAACCCGGGAGAAGCGGAGCCTTGGTGAGCCCTGGGACTGAGGCGTTCCTCCCCTTGGAAAGAGTAGGGAGGCCCTCGTGGGACAGCTCGGGAAAGCGCTTGGAAGGACATCGGCCCTTGAGTCAGTTTGGGAGCTAGCTCGTGTGTGGGTCGGCGCCCGCACCCCTGCACCCCATCATGCATTGCAGGTCTTACTATTTGCTGGAGAAAGAATATATAGAGCTTCAAAACCAAAAGCTATTTGTAAGTAGGAGGGATGGGGATGGGAGGGCAAAGGCGAGTGGCTGAGGGCACTGAGGGGTGTGGTGATCAGGTTTTAAAAACCTTAATGTTTTCTGTTTGGCCTTTGCAGTACAATGTAATGATTCTGGGACTTAGAGCTCCAAGTCCTGGATTCAAATTTTTTTTTAATTTTCTTATTAAAACTTTTTATTTGCAAAACATATGTATGGGTAATTCTTCAACACTGACCCTTACAAAGCTTTCTGTTACAAATTCCCCCCCCCCAGTCCCCACCCCTCCCCTACATGGCAGGAAATCTACTACATGTTAATTATATAAATACTTGACAAATCGAATATATGTATACATATTTCCATACTTATTGTTGTGCAAGACAAATCGTATCTTACAAGAAAGAAAAAATCAAAGGAAGGAAACCCAATGCAAGCAAACATCAATGGAGAGCATAAAAATGTTATGTTGTGGTCCACATTTCACATCCCTCTCCCTGGGTGTCTATGGCTTTCTTCACTGAACAATTGGAACTGGTTTGAAACATCTCATTGTAGAAGAGAGCCATGTCCATCAGAATTGATCATCACATAGTCTTGTTGTTGCCATGTATAATGATCTCCTGGTTCTGCTCATTTCGCTCAGCATCAGTTCATGCAAGTCTCCTGGATTCAAATTTTGGAAGCTTGACTGGCTTCTTGTGTGAGCTGAGACAAATCACTTAAACTTTCTGGGCTTCTCTTGCCTTAGCTTTAAAATGAGATTGAAGTGGATCCCATGAGCCTTCCAACTTGAAATCTATGACTCTGTGTATGGTCTTAAAAGCCCAAATTACAGAGGGGCGGAGCCAAGATGGCGAACTGCATACAGCTTTCTCTGTGAACTCCTTTGGGACCTTCCCTCAAACCCAGACAAAGTGAGTCTTCAAACTGGTTTGTGAGTGAAGGCTCCACCAAACATTTGGACTACAACGCACTTCTATCAAAAATCTACCTGGAAAGAACTCCGGAGAAGGTTAGCCTCAGGGGAAATCGGCTGATGGTGCCGATCAGAATCCAGCCGGGGCGGAAGTCAGGGCTGCGATAGAGGGCCGGATTTAAGGCACCC
>JAJPUD010004300.1:35053-62553 GCA_023553655.1 Myrmecobius fasciatus
CTCTCTCTCTCTCTCTCTCTCTCTCTCTCTCTCTCTCTCTCTCTCTCATACTTCCATCTGTATTTAGACCTGTTCATTTTCTTCTTTGGGTATGGATAGGACTTTTCATAATAAGTCCTTCAGAGTAGTCATGGATGATTGTACTGCTGAGAATAGCAAAGTTATTTACAGCTGGTCATCCCAGAACATCGCTATTACTTTGTACATGGTTTATTTCACTTTGTTCATGGAGGACTTTTCAGGTTTTTTTTTCCCTGAGAACATCCTGCTTATTATTTCCCAGAGAACAATAATATTCCATCAGAGAAACTTTCTTCAAAAAAAATTTTATTACTATTGTTAACTGTATTTCCCTCCCCTTTTATTTTCTCTCTCCTCAAAAAGTGTTTTGCTACTGCATATCCCCTCCCCCAATATGCCCTCTCTTTTATCACTCTCCCTCCTTCTCATATCCCATTCCCTTATTTTCCTGTAGGATAAGTTAGATTTCTATACCCCTATTGAGTATGTTATTTCCTATTTGAGCCAATTCTGATGAGAGTTGAGTCACTCACTCACCCGTTCATCCTCCACTTCCTCTCCACTGTAAAAATGTTTTTGTCTCTTTTTTTATGGGAGATAATTTGTATCATTCCACTTCTCCCTTTCCCTTTCTCCCAGTACATTCATCTTTCACCCCTTAATTTCATCATTTTTTAAAAACATATTATCCCTTCATATTCAATTCACACCCATATTCTTGGTCTATATAAACTCCTTCTGAGTTCCATAATAATGAGAATGAGTTACAAGTATCATTCTCCAAAGTAAGAATGTAAACAGAAAAACCTTATTAAGTCCCTTATGATATGACTTTCCTGATTACCTCCTTATGCTTCTCCAGAGTCCTTTATTTGAAAATCAAAATTTCCATTCAGCTCTGGTCTTTTCATCATGAATGCTTGAATTTAACGACCAACTTTTTCTCTGAAGGATTATACTCACTTTTGCTAGGTAGGCGATTCTTTGTTGCAATCCTAGCTCCATTGCTTTCTGGAATATCATATTGTAAGCCCTCTGATCCTTTAATGCAGAAGCTGCTAAATCTTGTGTTATCCTGACTGTGGCTTGAATTGTTTCTTTCTGGATGCTTGCAATATTTTCTCCTTGATGTGGGAGTTCTGGAATTTGGCTATAACATATGCCTGGGAGTCTTTATATTGGCATCTCTTTCAAGAGGTTATCAGTGAATTTCAATTTCTATTTTATCTTCTGGTTCTAGAATATCAGGACATTTTTCCTCAATAATTTCTTTAAAGATAAGGTCTTTTTTGTCATGACTTTCAGGTAGACCAAGAATTTTAATTTTATTTTTTTAAGTTCCTAGTAAAGTTATTTATTTTTAATACACATTATCTTATGAATCATATTGGGAGAGAAAAATCAGAGCAAAAGGGAAAAAAGAAGTGAACATAGCACATATTGATTTACAATTCAGTCTCCTTAGTTCTTTTTCTGGATACAGATGGCACTTTCTGTCCAAATTGCTTTGGCTCACTGAATCACTGAGAAGAACCAAGTCTTTCTTAGTTGATCATTGCTCATTTTCGCTGTTATTGTGTACAATGTATTCCTGGTTCTGCTTGTCTTGTTCAGCATCAGTTCATGTAAATCTTCTCAGACCTTTCTAAAATCAGCTTGTTCATCATTTTTATAGAACAATAATATTCCATTATCTTCACATTTCACAACTTGTTCAGCCATACCCCAATTGATGGGCATCTACTCATTTTTACAATTCTTTGCTAACACAAAAAGAGCTGCTACGAATATTTTTCTACCTGTGGGTCCTTTTTCCTCCTTTAAGATTTCCTTGGGATACAGACCCACTAATGGCACTGCTAGGTCAAAGGGTATGTACAGTTTAATAGTCCTGTGGATACAGTTCCAGATTGCTTTCCAGAATGGTTGGATTATTTCACAATTCCATCAACAATGCATTAATGTCCTAGTTTTCCCATCTTCATCATTATCCCCTCCACCACTTATCATAATCTTTTCCAGGCATCTGAGCCAAACTGAGAGGGGTGAGGTGGAACCTCAAAGTTGTTTTAATTCGCATTTCTCTAAATCAATAGTGATTTAGAGCATTTTTCTTTTATATAACCACATATGGCTTTAATTTCTTCATCTGAAAATTGTCTGTTCATATCCTTTGACTATTTATCAATTAGGGAATGACTTGTAGTCTTATAAATTTGAGAATTCTTTATATATTTAGAAATCAGAAACACTGGCTGTTTTTTCCCAACTTTGTACTTCCCTTTTAATCTTATTTCTGTTGGTTTTGTTTCTGAAAAACCTTTTTAATTTAATGTAATCAAAGTTGTCCATTTTATCTTTCATAATATTCTCTAGTTCTTCTCTGGTCATAAATTTCTCCCTTTTCTAGAGATCTGATAGATTAATTATCCCTTGCTCTCCTAATTTATGGTATCATCCTTTATGCCCAAATCATGTGCCTATTTTGATCTTCTTTTGGTATGGGGGGTGAGATGTAGGTCTGTGCTGAGTTTTGAACATATTATTTTCCAGTTTTACCAGCAATTTTCGTCAAATAGTTCTTATTCCAGAAGCTGGAGTTTGGATGTTTATCAAATATTAGATTACTATAGGTCTTGATTAGTATGTTGTGTGTATGTAATCTATTCTTCTGATCCACCATTCTATTTCTTAGCCAGTACCAAAAATGTTTTGATGACTACTGCTTTATAATATAGTTTTGGGTTTTGTGCTGCTAAGCCACCATCCTTTGTAATTTTTTTCATGAATTCCCTTGATATTCTTTACCTTTTGTTCTTCCAGATGAATTTTGTTATTATTTATTTCTAGTTCCATAAAATATTTTTGGCAATTTGATTGGTATGACATTGAAAAAGTAGATCAGGTAGACTCCCAAATATTTTATTTTCTCTATAATAATTTTAAATGGAATTTCTCTTTCTATCTCTTGCTGATGGGCTTCATCAGTAGTATCTAGAAATGCTGATGATTTGTGTAGATTTATTTTATATTGTGTAACTTTGTTAAAGCTATTGTTTCAAGTAGGTTTTTGGATGATTTTCTAGGATTCTCTAAGGATATCATATCATCTGCAAAGAGAGATAGTTTTATTTCCTCATTGCCTATTCTAATTTTTTTAAATTTCTTTGTCTTTTCTTGTTACTAAAGCCAACATCTCTTGTACAGTGCTGAATAATAATGGTGATGATGGGCATCCTTATTTCATCCCTGATCTTCTTGGGAATGCATTCAGCTTTTCTCCATTACAAATAATGCTTGCTGTTGGTTTTAGATAGATATTGCTTATTGTTTTAAGGAAAGTTCCCTTTATCCCTATGCTCTCTGATGTTTTTCATAGGAAAGAGTGCTGGTTTTTTTTTTTTTTTGTCAAAAGCTTTTTCTGCATGTATGAAGATTATCATATGATTTCTGTTGTTTTTGTTATTGATATAGTCAATTATAGTAATGGCTTTCCTGATATTGAGCCAGCCCTGTATTCCTGGTATAAATCCCACTTGATCAAATGCTGATGATAAGTTGCTGTAATCTCTTTGTTAATATTTTATTTAAATGTTTTGCCTCAATATTCATTAGGGATATTGGTCTATAATTTTCTTTGCTGAGGCAATTGGGGTTAAGTGACTTGCCCAGGGTCACACAGCTAGGAGGTGTTAAGTGTCTGAGACCAGATTTTAACTCAGATCCTCCTGACTTCAGGACTGGTGCTCTACCCACTGCACCACCTAGTTGTATTTTGTTTCTTCAGGCTCTTCCTGATTTAGGTATACAATACCATAATTGTGTCATAGAAGGAATTTAGCAGTATTCCTTCTTTACCTATTTTTCCAAATAGTTTGCATAGTATTCAAATTAATTGCTCTTTAAATGTTTGCTAGAATTCACTTGTAAATCCATCTGGCCCTGGACATTTTTTTCTTAGGGAGTTCATTAATGGCTTGTTCAATTTCTTTTTCTAAACTGGGACTATTTGATTATTTTATTTCCCCTTTCTATTAATCTGGGTAATTTGTGTGTTTGTAAATATTCATCCATTTCAATTAGATTGTCAGACTTGTTGCCATAGAGTTGGGCAAAATAGCTCCTTATTATTGCTTTAATTTCTTTGTCATTGGAGTCAGTTTGCCCTTTTCATTTTTGATGCTGGTGGTTTGATTTTTTCTTTCTTTTTTCTAATCAAATTAACCAAAAGTTTATCTATTTTGCTGTGGTTTTTTACATAAAATCAACTCTTAGCTTTATTTATTAATTCAATATTCTCTTAGTTTCAAATTTATTAACCTCTCCTTCAAGTTTCAGAATTTTTAATTTGGTATTTAATTGGGAGTTTTTAATTTGTTCTTTTTCTAACTTTTTTAGTTGCATGCCCAATTCATTAATCTCCTCTTTCTCTATTTTATTCATGTAACTATTTGGATATATAAAGATTCCCCTAAGAACTGTTTTGGCTTCATCCCATAGGTTTTGGTATGCTGTATCATTATTGTCATTCTCTTGGATGAAATTATGGATTATTTCTGTGATTTGTTTGACCTACTCTTTTTAAAAATTAAATTACTTAATTTCCAATGGGTTTTTAGGCTATCTTCCCCTGACTCTTTATTGAATATAATTTTTATTGTATTGTGGTCTAAAAAAGAAGCACTTATATTTCTGTCTTTCTGCATTTGATTCATCTTCTGAATGTGTGTTTTGATCCCCCCTCTCATCACAATAACTTTCAATGGTCAGAAACTTTTTGGTTTTTTTACTCATTTTCCTAGCCTATTACTCTTCTTTTAACTCTTTATTAAAGAGTTGTATTTCCAGAGTTGAGGGCCCATTGTCCCAAACTTTAGGGATTTCTGTGCAGCTGTTTTTAGAAGTCCTTCTAGGAAACTGACCATTGTGGTCACCAGGTGACCACAAGCTAACCACAATCCTTTCTGCTCTGGAGTTGTTAGGCATGTCCATGCCCCACTCTAGCTATAAGATCTGGTGTGCTGACCTGGACTGTTCTGGGACTGCACACCAGACCCTCCACCCCATTGCCATGGACCCGCTCCACTGACCTTCCAAGTCCTCCCTAGTGTCCCTGAGCTGAGAGATCCAGAAGCCTCCAGCCCTGCTGATGATTCAGAGGACCTGCCTTGCTGATGCTAAGGTCCTGGCTGGAGCTGGGGATGGACCTGCCCTGAGATAGCATCCAGCTGTTCCACTCTGGTTCTCAGACCTTTTCTGCAGACCTTCCAAGTCCTCCTTGGTGTCTCCACGCTAAGAGGTCTGGAAACCTTCAGTACTGCTGTTGCTCAGCCCTGGACCAGGGTTGGGGCCAGGGCTGCACCAGCACACTTTGCAATGGGACTGCTTGCCGCACTCCCACCGTATTGTAACAGACCTCCTCTGCTGAGATTCTAACTTGGCTTCAGTTGGAAAATGCTTTATTTTGTCTTTTGGAGTGTTCTGATGCTCTAAAATTTGTTTATAGACTTATTATTCTTTTTTAATTAAAGTTTTTTTTTATTTTCAAAACACATGTATAGATCATTTTCAACATTCATCTTTGCAAAACCTTATGTTCCTACCTTTACTTCGCCACAGCTATCCCATTAGAAATTAAGGCTTTATGCCACCTGTGCCTTTTCCATTTCTAAATCCATCTTCCTATGTATATAATATTGGCTAGATGCCGGGAATACTCAGATTCTCCAGTGGGCCTTGGATCTCACCAGTTTGGGATTTCCCCTCAAAGATGCAGATCTCAGCCATCCATGTTTGCTCATCCTTGGTGATTTCCATCTATGTCCTTTCAAACTCAGAAGAGGTGGTCCAACCAACCTTCTCCTTCATCAAAAGAGCACCAGTGGAGAGGGTTGCCTTTCTACTTGGTATTCCTTGCTATTGCCATTGATTCATGCACTGGGAATACAAAGACAAAATCAAAACTCATCCTCTGGAAACTTAAAGTCTAACCTAGAAATATCTGAATTAGAATGCAGTCTGGAACAGGGAAAAATGATGATTTGGGAATCCCAGTCCTGTGTTTGAATCCTGGCTCCGCCATTTACAATCTGTGCATTTTTGGATACGTTACCTACCCTATCCAAGGTTCAGCTTCCTCACCTGTAAGATAAGGTGGGCGAATTAGATGATCTCAAAGGTCCCTTTCAGCTCTAGATGGAACAATAACAATAATAATATTTAGACAGTGAACCTTTGAGATGATATTTGAAAAGAACTTGGCAAAGCTCTATATAAATGTTAGCTATTACTATTACTACTACTACGATGATGATTTTCACAATACCTTGGGATTAATAATAAAAATAATGCCTAGCATTCTGTAGTGCCTCAAGTTTTGCAAAGCTTTTTGATATATATTATCTCATTTTATTCTTACCATAATCCTTTGAGGTAAGTACTATTATTATCCCTATTTCACAGATGAGGAAACTGAGGAAAGCAGTACTGAAGTGACCTTTCCAGAGTCACACCATTAGCGAGTTGATTTTTGCCTCAAACTCAAAATCTTGAGCAGAAACATATATCAGACATAAACCAGGGCAAATCATTATTCATCATTTTTACACTTAAACACTTGCAGGTTTTTCTGATTGCTTATTTTTTTTCTTATTGAAGGGCATAACTGTGACTCCACTAACTGATGATTTACTCAAATGGATAGCTGAAATTGAAGGTCTGAAGAATACAATTTGCGAAGGTTTGTGATTTGCTACTAAAAAATGAACATGCCTTTTAAATTTTATTTTAAAAAACACATTTTATTGCTTGCTTTGGTTTCTATATTAGAAACATTTCAACTCTTTTCCACACATTGGAAAACTGAGCAAGAAAGTCCGAGGTAACTCTGATGTGGTGCTCAGCATTCTGTGCTAAGTCTCTTGTCTCTGCAGTGAGGGTTTGGGGGGAAAAGAGGGCTATAGGCTTTATCTGTTCATTCACTGACTTTGCAGTCTTTCAGAATTTCACTTCCTTTTAGTGACTTTTTCTATTTCTGTTATTGTGTATTTTGGTTCTAACTATTTAGTTCTGCAATACTTCATATAAATCTTTCTGAGTTTCTCTGAATTTCGCTTACCTGCATTTTCTCAACATGATAATGTTCCATTTCGTTCATATGCCACAGATTTCTTTTTTTAGTCATTCCTTGTTTGAGAGGCACTCATTTCCCTCCCCCCTTTCCTAACAGAAAGCACTTTACTACAGGTAATTTGGTACAAGTTGGTCCTTTGTTTCTATCCTTGATGCCCTCGGATATAGATCTAGAGATAGCATTTGCTAGGTCCACTTGTGTGGACAATGTCATCAATTCTCTTATATAATTCCAAATTGATAGCTGGAACAATTAGATCACTCCACACTTCTGTCAACAGTATGTTAATGGGACACATTTTCTTAAACATTTGTTGTGAACAGCACACATTTGGGCACCTGAGGGAGGAACAGTGTCTAGGTAAGACCAAGTTTCTGCCCTCATGGAGCAGACTAGGTAGCTATGCTTCTGTGTATGCAGAACAGAATATGCGCAAGTTACCCCAAATCCCAAGTAAATTATAAATGATGTTTGATAATATCATAATATTACTAAATTGCATAATAAAAAGCATGCTATAAAATTAGAGAATATAATAATACCTCAAAGCATCTATTAAGTCATCACTGCAGATGCTTCTCCCAGGAATGAAAACCAGACCCTCATGGGTGTCTCCCCATCATGGTGGGTGATTACCATTTTACATTTTGATAGTGCATGAATAATGATGGAGCAGAAGATCTGTCCAAAGGATGGCCATCCTTTGTTCTTGCTATATAATCAATCTTCCCCCTTTCTTTGTTATGTATTTCTCTGATTACATTTATCAGAGATTTGTCACCAGAATTTTCAGATGTCGTGAGGAAAATCTAGCTGCTTTTTGATAAACACTCATGTCATTTGAACCCAATTTAGATCTTGGAGATGTCTTGTTTTTACTCATTACATTTTTAAAAATCTCATAACTATAAATCACATCTAAGACAAAACAAACTTCTTAG
This sequence comes from Myrmecobius fasciatus, assembly GCA_023553655.1. NCBI lineage: Eukaryota > Metazoa > Chordata > Mammalia > Dasyuromorphia > Myrmecobiidae > Myrmecobius > Myrmecobius fasciatus. Next base: position 43,148 of record JAJPUD010004300.1, read on the forward strand.
CCATCTTGCTGAACAAAATTGCATGAAATTGTTGATGTTCTTTTATAGTTTGAGATATTTTTTTTAAAAAATTAACAATTTTTTTCTTTTGGACTATGAATTTAATCATTAACAAACAACTGTTTCAATATACAATGGAGAACAAAAAAGTATTATATAAAAAAAGATAAAGTTTTGTCATGTGCTGGTTTTCTAGGTGTATGTTCAGTTGAACCCATTTGTAATAAAATTACATTGCTTATTTCCCTCCTTCTGGGCCTTTTATCCTTTCCTTCTGGGTATTTTGGGGACTATTTTCTCATGAAAGGTCCACAAAAGGAATGGTGGGAGGATAGAGTCATTATACTCTTTATTGGAGAAACACCATTTATAACTAAGTAGTTATGGATGGCGTAACTTTTGTTTCTTCATTCCAGGATTTACATTTCCTTTGATCCTGCAGTTTTCAGTGAAGTACAACAGTGTCCCTCCAGTTGTGACATTCAGTTGTATTCCCTTCCACCCAAATGGTAAGATGCGGATGAGTGAGTATGAAGCAAATCCTTTGCCCTTGACATTGATCCATCATCACCATTACTGGTTGTCTTTATAAGTCCCTCCCTTTTATACTACACTAAGTCAAGTCAGTTAGCAACTCTCGTCCAAATTGTTGCCACAGCCTCTTCATTGGTTTCCTCACTGCAAAATTTCAGCTTGTTTTCCATTCCAATCCACTTTCTACATAGGAGACAAAGTGATTGTCTCTCAGTAAAAATCCCATCAGTGTACTTCCTTACTCCACCAACTAATTTAAGGAGTTCTTTTTTATTTCTGGGTTCATACTGTTTGGTTTTTAAAGTTTTTCCCAACCTGGCCCCATCCTATCTTCCAATTCAGCGTTCATTACTCCCCCACATGGGATGGCCCCGCCAAAATGGCCTTTGCCCATCTCCCACCCCTTTGTCTTTGCATCTGTAGCATGTAGTACTGCGTCTGGCCCAAAGTAGATCTTTAAGAAATGCATTTTTATTGATTGTGGACACTTCTTTTTCAAACAGTTGACCCCACATCTGGCCGACCATGTATAGATTTTCTAGATAATCCCGATCATTGGGATAAGAACTACACAATGAGTAGCATCTTGCTTTCTATTCAGGTAAGAAAAGACGAATACAATTTTCCTTTAATATTTGAAATTTCCATCTCACTGATTACTTAAAGTATAAAAATATGATACTGAGGTCATTAAGAAACCCTATGGTCAGACCACAGAGTTGGGCCTTGAGTTCATATGGCACAAATTGGGAAGAAGAAGCAATCTGCCATTGAGGAAATTGCTGGACAAGCAGAGATAGGATCTTCCCATCATCATCTATGCTACAAGGGCCTCTGAAAAGACTCGTAGAGGACTAGAATTGAAAGGAGATTCTGTTGATTATCCCAGTTTTTAGTTCTTGCCCTAAAAAAATACTTGACATTTATTTTATATGTATTATATAATGACTTACCTCTGTACATGCTATATCCTATAGAAGACAAGTTCCTTGAGGGCAGGGATATTTTTTTTTTGGTTATTTCCAGTGCCTAGAACAGAAAAGTTCTTAATGTTTATTAAATTAAATTACCAAATAATGAATTAAATTTGAAAACAACAATGAAAATACTTTAAAATTTTGGGTGAAATAATAATAGTAATTTTTCCCAAAGGGAAAAAGAAAAACATGGATCAGAGATCACAAATTAAGGGTTGCAAAGCACCTTGGACATCACTACATTGTATGGGATAAGCACTTGCTCTCTCTGAGTCTCAGTTTCTGCATCTATCAAAATGGGGAATTTAGACTGGATGGCCTCTGAAATCTTTTCTATTTTTAACAGGCTATGATCCTATGATCTAGTCTAACCTTATTTTAGAAATGAGTGACAGGAAGCAATAGGGTAAGTGACTTAGCTTCTGTGGTTGTTATAGTTTAGTCATTTTGATCATGTCGAGCTTTTCCTGACCTAATTTGGTGTTTTCTTAGCAAAGATACTGAAATGGTTTGCCATTTCTTTTTCCAGCTCATTTTACTGATGAGGAAACTAAAGAAATAAAGATGAATGACTTGTCCAGGATGCCACAGTTAGGAAGTGTCTGAGGCTGGATTGCACTCAGGTATTTCTGTCTTCAGGCCTGATGAGCTTTCCACTGAGCTGCTGTAACCTAATAGTAAGCAGATAATTTTTTGCCATTATTTCTCATCAATGAAGTGGACCAGATTGCACCAGATCCTAGGATCATGGGAAACTGAGATGAAGAAACTGAGTTTCAGAGCAATTAAGTGATTTGTTCTTTTAACTTTTACTCTATAATCCATCATATTTTTCTTTGGAAAAAGAAATTTTATACTGAACATTTTCCCGACAAGCCTTTAATAGCATTTTCATTATTATTTTTGAGTTTTCTACAAGCACCATTAAATATGTTTTTAAGTACTTTCAGAGAGTTGGCTGAATAGAATAACCATTCCCTCTTGCTTACTCGCTTTCCTGAGCCAACTTCCCTTTGCTCATATATAATAGCAAAGGGAGAGCCTGCTTAAGCCCTTGCCCAGGAGCGCAGATTCCAAGTTTACATAAATTTATGAGATTTGATTCTATTAGAGCAAATCTTGCCTATTGATTTAATTGTAGATCCATAAATCAAATAATAGCCCTCCATACTCCTGAATATTCCTTCCCTCAAAATTCTGTCCCTTTGTTTCTAGATATCAGTATAGGGTCATCTTACAGATGGAACTCCCTTCTTTTCAAGAGGACATGGAGAATTATAGCAGGATGTGTCTGTGATACTTTTTCTAATATTGACTTTTTGCTGCCATTTTTTCATCATTAAGTATCATTACTTAATGGTTGATGTCTAGGTTATAACTGGGAGGGGGAAGTCCAGGGCTCTTCGGAAAAGGAGATGGCTAGAAGAACGCCAAATAAACTTTACCAGATGTGCCTCTCCATGTCAGATGGCGGCTCGTCTCCCTCTCTCCCCTGCTTCTTTTTAAAAAGACAAATACCTCAAACCATCCTCTTGGAGACAAGTTTCATCTGTTTCCCACCCACTTTGAAAGATATGCTCCGATCTATTCAAAAGTTTTATTTAAGCCATTATGATGTGCCTATTGGAAACCCATCTGAATCCATTTTCCAAACAGGAACACACTAATGACAGCAGAAGAGCTCCTAGAAGATAATTTTTTCCCTTGCTCTTGGAAAACCAGATGCTGATTTTAATCAGAGAAATATTGCCATTATTTATATAGCCCCTGTCAGGGGTTAATGGAACCTCTGTCTACACTACGGTTCTTTCAATAGCTTCCACCAAGACCACATTTTCTCTGTACACTCTTGTATGTTAAAATGCATGCCATATACAGTTCTGATTCTTAGAATAAATATTTGCCTTTGGGGCAGCCAAAGACCATTTTCTTTATGATGGAAAAAACAGCCCATGGCCCCACTGAACTGATGAGTTCTGTTAAGGCTGCCAGCCATTCGTGTGATCTGTCCAAAATCTCTGCAACAGGATCAGTCAAACAGCCTCTGGGAGGGGATTCTAAAGGCCACAAAAATAAGCCCCTTGAGGGTCAGAACCCTGTTTTGTCTTTCAACTCAACAGTCTATCACATTGTGGCTGGTGTTTCCCAAGTCTTGGTGAAATCCAATTGTGGATTGGAAGAGGGAGAAAACAGAATCATTGTTCATAGGGTCCCAGAATCTCTAATCGAGGATCCACCTGAACCCGAGACATCATCAGACCCACTTCCCTCATTTTATAACTGAGGTTAGGGAGGCTATGTATGTTAAGATCCCCAGAATCACACTATGGTTACAGTAATAATGTTTCATCTTGTCTATTTAAACCTTTCGATTGAATAATAGTTATATCAATTTTTCTTAGCATAGTATATATACTATATATGTATAACTATATAGTATATATACTGTATATATAATATATGTAGTATATATATATAGGATATTGTTTATATTGAATATAGTATATATATATTCACATACAGTGTAGACAAGTTAAATATAAAAATTGGCAAAATATTTCAGCTAAGGAAGAAAATGTGGAAGTTGGTAATTTGCTGTAGGAGACTGGCTTATGTTCTACTTGGACCCAGAGGGCAAAACCAGAGATCACTTGAGATTCACTGATCTTAGAAAATAAAACAATTTCCTACTAAGTGCAGCTGTCCCAAAGCAAAATGGGCTGCCTTGGGAAATAGTGGGTTCACCTGGAGAACTAGAGACTGGAGACTAGATGACCTTTAACAGGTAGGTGGTAGAAAGGATTCTTGGTCCAGTGCAGCTTAGATTAGATGCATACCAACTCTAAAATTATTCTGATTGCTGTAACCCACCTCGATTCAATCGAATTCCCAAATCATCCTCAGTCATTTTACAAAACATGGTAGAAGAGAATCTTGTAAATTGCTTTGCTTTTTTTTTTTTTTTTTTTTTTTAGCTTTCGATTCAGGGATTTATCAGAATCAAATTGAGACTTGTTCCCTTTCCATTCCATGTCCTCCCCCGTGTCCCCACCAAAGCCCTGGTAGATGGTATATTTATGCAATAGGAGAAAAAGGTTATTTAAAATACTTACCTGTTATTTATGTCTTCCTCCAGGTTATGCTTTCTAATCCAATAGTAAACAATCCAGTTAATGCTGAAGCAGCCAGAATGATGATAGAAAACACTGAATTATTCAAAGAAGTAGCCCTGAAATCTATCTACGAGAGCTACAGTTTAGATGGTAAAAAATACTGTTATTATTTATATATATATCATTATAATATCATTAGAGGGAAGCATTTCAGTAATACGTGTCGATGTAAGAAACCGAGTGACTTGATGCTTTAAGTTCTGAATTGGGAAGATAATCTTTGTCTATGTGAATAGTGACAACATACTTTTGAACTCAGTCTTACTGTCAAGAAATCGGTCAATTGACAAGCATTTATTAGAACACTTGGTTCTAGATTCGATGCTAAGTGAAAGAAAGGCAAAAACATGGTTTCAGCTTACATTTTAATGGGGGAGACAGCACGGGTCAAATCTGTCCATAGATGATGTGTATTTGGTATAAATGGAAGGTTGTTAGAGAGATGGGACTAGGAAGTACGAGGCAGGAGTCCAGTGAGAGTCAGCTTCCTTGCAGAGGGCAGGATGACCTGAATTTTGAGGGAATCCAGAGAAGCCAAATGGCTGAGGTTAAAGGAGTAATCTCTCAGAAAGCAGTAAAGATCGAATGAACGTTGGACTACAGGCTTTTTTAGAGACGCAGAAGCATCTGTTGTTCCAGTTATGCTTGAATGTTTTGGTCCCATCACGGTCTCACGGATGGAGACATTCCCTCCAGTGATCTCATTGCGCTCTTGGCCATCTAGTGCTGATCTTCTCTGGGTCCTTCCATTGGACCTCAAGTGAATATCGGCTCATTGTCTACAAGTCTTTTAATCTGAGGGTTCTGACTCAAGTATGGTCTACACTGGCAGCCTGGGACCTGCTGTCCAACTTCTAGGCCTGATTCTATCTCTATCTCACCAATTTTTCATGGCTCTACCTCGATGCTCACCTGATGACATAAGGGCAAAAACTGGAGGGTGAAATCTTGCTTTGAGAGAAAGATAGCGTCCATTGTGGGGGAATGAATTGCCTTGTAGCAGAATGCTTCAGTGGGGGCAGAAAGGTTGAACAGTCACACTGGTGATAATCCTATCCATATTCTGGCAATGTTAGGCAACAATTCAGTTTAATGAAGTGGGCATTTCGTAAGTACCTGCCATGTGCCAGGCATGGAACTAGAACTAGGGCTGGAGAAAAGAAAAACAAAAAATGAAACAATCTTTCCTCTCAAAGAATCATTCTAGTGTCTCTTTGTAGCATAGTGAAAAGAGCTTTGACTTGGGAGTCCTTGGATCTGGATTCAGCCCTCTCTAAGTGTGGATGCTAGCATAAGTCAACTTTTCTGGACCTCAGTTGACTTAGCTAAAGAAACAAGAGGTTTAGGAAAGGTGTTCTATGAGTTGGAGACTTCTTATCTGTGGCTGTGGCTGGATTATATTGTGGTTGCTGTGACAAGACTTCCCTTTCCTGATTAGAAGTAGTTTGAAACACAGACTATAGGAAAGATGAATTTGTTGGGGGAAAATAAAATGTCCTATCCTACTGGCTGGTATTTTTATTTTCTGACGTTCTTGAAGAGTCTTTATTTTTCTGTGATTTGACTGGATACCTATAGAGAGCCAAATCACCCCCAAGTGAAGATATCAAGCCTGAGATGTTACCTTTACTACTAGAAAGCATTTTCTAATATTACAATTTTTTTCTGAGCTGCTGACAGACTCTGTGAAAAATATACCCAGGGAGGCTGATTCAGGAGAGATGCTTCTCCAAGAGATGGTCTTCCAGAATCTGGGGGAGTCAACAACTTTTTTTCCCTAACAACCCTAGAATGTCTGAATTTTCATTTCCTGGAGATAGTTTCAGCAAGAGATAGATGGAAAGTCTTGGAGAACTGGGAAAGAACTGCAGCTTCTCTTTCTGACTTCCTTCTATCCAAATGTTCACAGTCATGGGTTCACTTTCCAAGTGCTCATAATCATGTATTCTAGAACCCTGCCAGAAATGGAAGTCACACTCACAGGACTCTAGCTTGCAGACCACTTTCTTTTTGTGAAAAGTAGAACTGTTCTCCAGTAACCTTCTACTTAGGCCTATGGAATCTTATAGAGTTTGCCCATAGAGACTCAATAATCTTACCCTTCAGCTCTATAAATCCATACTCTGGGAGACTATTAGTCTAGAACTGGTGAATTGCAGAACCAAGTGTTAAAAAGTTTAGCAGTGATCACTATAAATCATGATAGGTGAGGCCAAAATGACTTCATTTCCATTTTTTAACAATTTTTTTTTGATCAGATAATTACTTTGGTTAACCCAAGGATCATGATAGATGGATCTTCTTGCATTTGAACAAAATATTTCATAGAGTTTCTCAGACTCTATTTGTAGATAAAATGGAAAGATGAGGTAGCTGATAGTGAGTCTGACAGATTTTAAACTTGTTACATGACAGGACCCAAAGAGGAATTATTTACATGTTAATATAAACTAAGATAATAATTGTAAAATGCTTAGCACAGTGCCTGGCACCTAGCAAGTAGTAGCTGGTAATTATTATAAACTTGGAGGAAGGTTTCTGGGAGAATGTCCCTGGGATCCATCCTTGGCTCTGGGTTACTCAACAGTTTTGAATGACTTAGATGAAAGCATGTTTATAAAATTTGTAGATGAGACAGAGATGTGAGAGATTGCTAACATGTTGGGTGGCCCGTCTTGGTAGGCTAACATATTGGGCCATATTGAAGATGAAATTTAATAGAGACAGTGTGAAGTGCTAGTTTTGTTTGCTTTGTTTAATTAATCAACCAATCAATCAACAAGCATTTATAAGGCAACTCTTGTGCTATGCATTTTTCTATAGATGCAGGATGCAAAAATCATACAAAATGATATTTTCTTCAAGGAACTTTTATATTCCACTGGGGGATACACACATATGTGTCTCTATATGTGTGTGTTTGTATATATCTGTCTGTCTGTCTATATATGTGTGTTTGTGTACATATGCACACATACACACATGCACACACACACACAGACATATATATATATGCAGAGAGAGCAAGAGAATATAAAACATGAGTAAATATAATTTTGGGAAAGAGGATGCTAAAAGGTGGGGATCAGGAGATGCTTTATATAGGTGATGGTTGAACTGAATCTTGAGGTGATTCTTTGTTGTAGAGATGAGGGAAGAAATGGAATTTAAGCATGGGAGACTGCCAGTACAAAGGCTTCAAAGGTGTGTGATAAGAAGCATCAAAAAAGCTAGTATAATTGTTGGTGGAACTGTGAATGGATCCAACCATTCTGGAGAGCAATTTGGAGCTATGCTCAAAAAGTTGTCAAACTGTGCATACCCTTTGACCCAGCAGTGTTTCTATTGGGCCTATATCCCAAAGAGATCTTAAAAAAAGGAAAGGGCTCCACATGTGCAAGAATGTTTGTGGCAGCCCTTTTTGTAGTGGCTAGAAACTGGAAACTGAAGGGATGCCCATCAATTGGAGAGTGGCTGAATAAATTATGGTATATGAATGTTATGGAATATTATTGTTCTGTAAGAAACGACCAGCAGGACGATTTCAGAGAGGCCTGCAGAGACTTGCCTGAACTGATGCTGAGTGAAATGAGCAGAACCAGGAGATCATTATACACAGCAACAACAATATTACATGACGATCAATTTTGATGGACAATGCTCTCTGCAACAAAGAATTGTCTCAAACCAGTTCCAATTGTTCACTGAAGAAAACCATATACACCCAGAGAGAGGGATATGAAATATGGACCACAACGTAACATTTTCATGCTCTCTATTGAGGTTTGCTTGCATTGTGTTTCCTTTCTCTGATTTTCTTTTTTTTCTTTTAGATAGGATTTTTCTTGCACAACTTGTCAAGTATTTCAACATTATTAACATGTCGTGGACTTTCTGCCATCTAGGGGAGGGGAGGGGACTGGGGGTAAAATTTGTAATGGAAAGCTTTGTAAAGATCAATGCTGGGGAACTACCCATACATATGTTATACAAATAAAAAGCTTTAATAAAAAAATTTAAAAGCTAGTATAGCTAGAAAATAGAGTGTGGAAATGAAGCAATGAATGTGTGAGATAAAAAGACATAGTCGGGTCCAGTTATGAAGGTGTTAAATGCCCCACAAAAGGGATTATTTATATGTTGTCCTGCCAACATAATCCAGCCTCTAGTCGAAAACCACTGATGAAACAATTCTTTTGAAAAGGAGTCTATGATGACTCCTGTTTAAATGCTTCACAGACCTTTCCTAGTTCCATGCCAGTCGTATTTTGATTTTTATCCATTATTTGCATAAAGATAAAAGGGATGCTTATTATTTTTTTGATCAACAAAACTGGAAGGGTTGGTTAATGTCATATATGACAGAAGTAGGAGTTAAAATGATCTCTTGTGGCCTGAATTCAGGGCTCAAATCAACAAAATGAAATCTAAACAGTATTAAATACAGTGTTAAAAAGTTCTTTTGAGCTCAAAGAAATCAAAAGCACAAGTTTACAAGATGGCAGAGATTACATTGGCAGCCATTCACACAAGAAAGATGTAAAAATTTAACTGGGTTGTGTGTGGTTAGAAAGAGGAGCTGATGGAATCTTGGGATGAATTAATGGAAGTCTGATGCTCTGATCACAGTAAAGAATCATTCCATGAGACTCACGTAGACTATGGATTTTGTCTCCACCTATGCATTTTAAAGAGCCCACTGTGGCTCGCTGGAGCCCACTCATCGGACGATGAAAAAGATGACAAGGAATAAGGAATTGTCTGGGAACCCTGTCAAAGAAAGGAAAAAAGAGATAACTAGTATTTATTAAGTGGGGTATTGTGCTGAGGACTTCACAAATATCATCTCACTTGATGCAGTCCCACAAGGAATGATGGGAAAGTCTATATTGTCTAGTCTTGGAGAAATAATGATGTGACAGCTGAATCCAGGAATTTAAAAGCTGTCATCAAAAATTTTGGAATAGTTTGGAAACTTCCAGCTCTCCAGATTTTCCCCACAAAGAAAATAAAATTGTGCCCCCAGAGTGAACATAGAGCCCCTCAAAACAAATAGGAGTTGGGGCAGAGCAAGAGTCCTCTTGGGAGACAATCAGAGAAGATCCAGAGAAAAAACCCCAGATGGAAGTATGGCTGGGACTGAGGCTGGGACCAGAACCAGCACATTGGGTAAGCATAGAACTAGTGGAGCAGGGACACTGCTGGCTGTGGGCACCTACAGGAAAGCAGAGTTCTTGGTTTTCTGTTCCAGACCAGAGAGGAAAACTGAAAAAGATCCTGGGGCTAAAGGCACCATTCCTTCCACTCCTATCCCCCAACACAGATCAAGAGGTGATTACACTAACAAGCTCTTACTTTTAAAAAATGAGCAGGCAAAGGAGAAAGAAGCCAATCATAGAAAGTTACTATGTGGATAGGGAAAACTAGGGTTCATCTTCATATAGAAGTAAAAAAAAGCCTCCTATACTTCAGAGAATAATATGAAATGATTACCTGCTCGAAAAGAATTCATAGAAGAACTCAAAAAAGACTTTAAAAAGAAATGAGACTGAGGAAAAACTAAAACAAACATCCAAGAAAAACAAGATGATTATGAAAAGAAAGTTAACTAGGAAAGGAGATTCAGACTCTTAAGGAAGTGTTTGGTCATTGGAATTGGTCAAGGGGAAGCCAGGGAAGTTATGAGACCAAGAAATAAAACAAAATAGAATAAAAATAGAAGAGAATGTAAGATATCTTACAAGAAAAATAATAGATTTGGAGAGCAGGTCAAGATGAGGAATCCTAAGAATAATTGCACTACCTGAAAGCTATGACCAAAAGAAAGAATCTTGTTACAGTAAAACAAGAAATAATGAGAGAAAATTATCCTGAAGTGTTAAAACAAGAGGGAAAAATAGAAATATAAAAAAGTCTACCAATTATTACCTGAAAGAGATTCTACAAGGAAAACCTACAGGAATATTATTGCTCAATTTCAAAACCCCCACATCAAGAAAATTTGTTACAAGCAGCATCAACAACAACAAAACAATTCAAATACACAATCCAAATCACACAAGACCTATCAATGGCTATGATAAAAGACCATAGGTCTTGGAATACGGCTGAAAATAAATCTAGCAAAATTAAGTACTACTGAATGAAAATAAAAAGAACATTCAATGAATTGCCAGATTTTTCAGGATTTTGCAGCAAACAAACCTGAACTTAATAGAAAATATGACATATAAGAGTCAACATCAAAGACTAATTTCAAGGGACTTAATAAGGACAAAGTATTTATGTTTTATACATGGAAATATAAACCATATGTTTAAGACTGTCATTAGTAATTGTGTTGTTCAAAGGAAAGATTGGGGTAGAGTTGAGTATGATGTGATTCTAAAAAGTAAAACTGACTAGGAAAAGGTAAAAACAGTAATTATGTTGTAAGAATGAGATGCAAGAGCAAACATTGATACAGAGGAATCAGATGGGGGAGGAGGACCAGTACTTCTGAAATCCTGCTCACCTTGGGAATGTGTAAAAGAGGGGGAAAATACATATATATCCAGAAGGGTATAAAAATCTCCAAATTTTATAAAGAAATAAGAGGGGGAGGGAACAGGATAGGGTGGAGTAAAGAGGGGTGTATAGATTAACAGGAGTGAATTAATGGGAATTAAAGAGGGAGGGGAAGGGTTCAGGGAGAGGATAAGGGAGGAATCCTTGGTGAGGGGAGATTAAGTAATAGCAAAATAAACTAGGGGTAGAAGTAAAGTAGAAGAATTATCCAGGATAGGAAATAAAAGATATACACAAACACAGTAACAAGAACAGGAGTAGAATTTGTTAGAAAAAAAAGGAGGGGTAGTAATCATTGATCTCAAAGTCAAAGATTCACTCAAAAGAGAAATCTACCTTATATGTCAATCATATTAATATTTTAGATGAATGTGTATGCATGCATATATACATATATATGTTTAAACATGAATATGTTAAGTATAAATATATGTATAAGTATATATATTATATATATATGTGTGTATATGCATATATATATATATATAAATATATTATTAGCTGTTTCCTCCTTGGGGGAGATGATGGGGGAGAAAAGGGAGAAAAAGAATAAAGTAAAAAGGGCACAACAGAGAATTATAGAAAAACTATAAGGAAGCAAAGAAAATATGGGCAGTTCTGAATACAATGTTTTCTGTCATATTTGCTTTCTTGAGATGGTAATTTATTGTTACATATTTTGAATCCTCTCATATTCTTCTGTGCACATGACAATATCTTTTTTTCTATTTTGTATTTTAAATTTTAAGTAAATAAACACAAATTTAAAAATAAAATTTATCATCTAGGAGGGATAAGACTATTTTCTGTTCCCCCAGAAAACTAAAATAGGACCAACAATGGGGATAAAGTTCCACTGAACAGTGGGTTAAAAACAGCCACCTAACACTCCCAATGATGGAGGGCCTTGACTTGGGAAGAGTGACCTGGAAGCAATGAGTTGACCATTTATCAGAGCTGTGATGGGTCAGAAGCCATAGCTTTGTTAGAACTTGGACCAGATGATGTCTAATGTTCATTCTGAATCTTAAATCCTGTGATTTTTTTTGTGTTTACCACAGTACCTGGCATTTAATCAATTAATCAATGGTTGCCAAAAAGACAAAAGTCCCCCCAAAAGACCTGAGAGGTTATTTAACTCAATTTAAATTAAGAAGTATTTATTTATGTATGCCAGGCACTGTGCTAGACACTGGGGATGCAAAAATAACATTAAATAACCCATACATATGTTATGCAAATAAAAAGCTTTAATAAAAATAAATAAATAAATAACATTAAATAGTCCTTCCCTCAAGGAATTTACATTCTGTTGGGAAGGCATAATGTTACAAGAAGAAGTGACTGTTTATAGAGAAAGCTTAACATCTATCTGGTGTCCTAGGAAGAGTTTGGGGGTTGGAGTCTTGAGGACCTTGATTAAACCCTAGCTTTCATTTGCTTCAAAATGGGGCCAAATCATATAAACGTTTTGGGTGCCTCAGTTTCCTCAGTTGTAAAAAAATCAGAATTAGACTAGAAGATCTTGAAGAGTCCCTACTAGGACCAAAGCAATTCCATTCAGTTGGTAACTGTTGTTTGATGCCCTTGGGCACTGCCCTCATACAGTTCTGTACATCCACATCAACCATTTGTCTGGGTGCATCTTCCTTTAAAAATGCTTCCATGACAGCAAGAGGTTGTGGGGGGATTTCAATGAAGAAAAATCCATTTTCTATTTTGGGGTCTTTGTGGGAAAATATTTGTGATGTTCCCAACGTCACACAATTATCTCAAATAAGGCATCAGCCAAAACTTCAAGGTCTTTGCTTGCAGGGAGAGATGCAGAGAGAAATCGTGGCATGCAAAACTGGGGACACCATTTTTCTCTCAAGCTGGTATCTTCTGGGAACTTTTGTGGACATAACGAGGATCTTTACAATAAGTTTCAAAGACCTGCCTGGACAGACTGATATTAATTGCAGTATTGAAAGAAGTCTTCGTACTAAAAGAATGGAAGAGGTCTTATGAATACTTTAGGGAGATTATAAAAATTAATAGCATCGCATACTGTTGAAAGCCTGAGAGCAGGATGAACACAGACCATTCTCTCTGGGAGTGGGAAAATCCTGGGACAGTGGGCCATTCTTCTCCCAGTTCTTAGCCTATCACACACCCAGAGGAGGAGGTCAGGAACACCTGAGCTCGCATTTCCTGAGATCTCATAGGACTCCGGATATTCTCTGCATCTTTCCTCCCTTTTGGTCATATACTTTGGGTGGAGACAAAAATTATAATATTCCCTCAGTAGTTCAGGAAGTGAATTTTAAACTGGTCAAAGTGGCCATTTAAGTCCTAGGTCAGAATATTTCAAGCTAGGAAGGGTTTATAGAAATTCATTTTTCAGATGAGAAACCTGAGGCTCAGAGAGGACTGGTCACTTGCCCAAGCAACAGTTTTGAACTCAGATCTTCTGATTCCCTCAAGGCCCAGTGCTTGTTCTGCCTCTTAGAAACCCTGATTTCCAGCATCACCACCCACAGGAAATCTATCTTGGGCCCTACAACTGCCAGTGACTTACTTGTTGACTCAGCCATTTCAGTGATGTCCAACTCTCTGTGATCCTATTTGGATTTTCTTGGCAGAGCTACTGGAAGGGTTTGTCATCTGGCTTTCCAGTTCATTTTACAGGTGCAAAATCTGAGGCAAACGGGATTAAGTGACTTGCCCAGAGTCACACAGCTAGTAGATACCTAAGACTAGATTAAAACTCAGCTCTTCATGACTTGAAACCTAGCACTCTGTCCATTGGCACCTCCTGATGGCTGGTAGTGACTTACTATTTTCCCCCTGAAACCTCTCTTTTATTTTATACTTATCTACATGGAGGTCCATTTGTCTCACCTTGACAAGCAGCTCTTTGAAGCCTCCCAAAGTGCACCAGCACCTAGCCAATGAATACTATGTACATAGAAAGATGGATTCAGAAATGGAAAAGGCACAGGTGACTTAATGCTTTTATTTCTAATAAGAACACTGTGGCAGAGCCAAGATGGTGGAATAAAGGTAGGAACTTGCCTAAACTCTCTCTAAACTGTGCCAAATTCCTTTAATTAATGACTTTATAAGTAATAAAGGAAGGAAAGGGCCCCACATGTGCAAGAATGTTTGTGGCAGCCCTTTTTGTAGTGGCAAGAAACTGGAAACTGAATGGATGCCCATCAGTTGGAGAGTGGCTGAATAAAATGTGGTATATGAATGTTATGGAATAGTATTTTTCTGTAAGAAATGACCAGCAGGATGATTTCAGAGAGGCCTGGAGAGACTTGCATGAACTGATGCTGAGTGAAACGAGCAGAACCAGATCATTGTACACGGCAACAAGACTATACGATGATCAATTCTGATGGACGTGGCTCTTTTCACCAGTGAGCTGATTCAGGCCAGTTCCAATGGTCTTGTGATGAAGAGAGCTGTCTATCAAGAACTGCACATGTTTAACATGCATTGGATTGTTTGCCGTCTAGGAGAAGTGTGGGAGGAAGGGAGGGGAAAATTTGGAGCATGGATGAGACTGCGATAGTGTATGAGCCTCGATGGTGGGAGATGAATTTGGTAAAGCTCTTTGCAGACCTACAGGACCACATAAATGCTAATCATCACCCTCATCATCCTCATCCTCATCACCTTCCTGCCATCCAAGTGGCTGATCACGCACTCCCTGAGATCAGTCCATAACCCTCACTTTGGAGACCACCAATATAATGAACATAAAGTTGCCCTGAACTCAAGAAGACCTGTGTTCCAATCTCATACCTCTTTTCTCCCCCTGCTTCAGTGCTTCATTGAATCTATGATCTCACAAATATATCTACATCGAAACCCATCATAAACCATCCAACACATTCTCATTCTGTTTGATCCTTGTTTCTTTTATTTTGGGGAGGGAAAGAATTAACCTCTCCATTAGGAAACTCCATCAATGGATGTCAACAAATGTTCTGTAATTTAGAGGTTTAGAGAGTTGGGGGCAGGAGTGAGAAGTAAAAGGTCTTCACACAGTATGTGTCAGGAGTGAGACTCAAACCAGCTCTTTATGTACAAATTTAACATATGAACCTTCCTTCCTTTATTTTTAATGTCCCTAACCTCCCATTAAAGCTCCGCTGAATGCCATTTGACCCAGCAATGTTTCTATTGGGCTTATATCCCAAAGAGATTTTAAAGGAGGGAAAGGGACCCACGTGTGCAAGAATGTTTTTGGCAGCCCTTTTTGTAGTGGCAAGAAACTGGAAACTGAAGGGATGCCCATCGATTGGAGAATGGCTGAATACATTATGGTATATGAATGTTATGGAATATTATTGTTCTGTAAGAAACGACCAGCAGGACGATTTCAGAGAGGCCTGGAGAGACTCCCAGGAACTGATGCTGAGTGAAATCAGCAGAACCAGGAGATCATTATTCACGGCAACAAGACTATATGATGATCAATTCTGATGGACACGGTTCTCTTCATCAATGAAATATTCCAAACCAGTTCCTATTGTTCAGAGATGAAGACAGTCATATACATGCGGAGAGAGGCCTGTGGGAACTGAGTGTGAACCACAACACAGCATTTTAATGCTTTCTGTGAATATTTCCATGCATTTTGTTTTCCTTCTTAGGTTGTTTTTTCTTCTCTTTCTAGATCTGATGTTTCTTGTGCAGTAAGATAACTGTATAGATATGTATACATGTATTGTATTTGTCATATAATTTATCCTATTTAGCATGTATTAGATTACCTGTCATCTAGGGGTGGGGGGTGGGGGGAAGGAGGGGAAAAGCTTGGGAAAAAAAGTTTTTGCAAAGGTCAATGTAGAAAAATCACTCATATGTTTTGTAAATAAAAAGCTTTATTAAAAAAAATTAAAAAATAAAGCTCCGCTGAAGGTTTATCCAAGAAGCCAAAGGCCTTCTTGTTGGCGATTCACTAATACATAGGTTACATTGAGATATTCTTCCCCCATTCATAACCATGTAATCCACTGAGCAACCTGATGATATCTTCCCTAGCTCACTAGTTTTTGAACCAAAATTTTTACTTTTTCCTTTCAGAGGAAACTGAAGAACAGGATACTTCGGTCAGTGTCAAGTCAGTGGAAGAAAAAATTCCACCCCTTCGTAAAAAGTAAGCATTTTTGTTGCCGTTGAGATAATATTATTTATAAAGAGAGTGTGATGTAGTAACTAGAGACCCAGCCTCGAAGCCAGGGAGAGCTGGGTTCAAGTCCTGCCCGGGCTCATGCTGGCTCTGCGACTCTGCGCAGGACATCTCACTTCTCATGGGCCCTGCCAACATTCACAGAATTCAGCTGTGGACGAGATGCCGTAGATCGACGTCCATGTAAAGTGCTCCTGACTCTCACGAAATCTCAAGTCCCCTCAAAAATCCACGGTGGTATTTTCAGCTATTTCCTAAAAGAACAGATGGATTTCTGTTTTCTTTTAGGGACAAATCAGATGATTTAATGTGTTAGGAATGACTTCTTTTCTCCTGTAAAATAATCATTCCTGAGACTAGAAGAGGGAAGAGTGATTCCCTGCTCCCGAGTGGAAAAAAGGAGCTGGAACCTTTGCAATGATCTGATGTCTGCCAATCCATCAACAAACATTTTAAACACCTGTTATGCATCAAGCCCCTGGGATGAGGATGAGGATGGGGATGATGAAAGTAATGGTGGTGATGATGATCATGTGGTTATTCCTCCATATTACAGTTCACCCGTACCTTCTCCTCCTGTTCGGGAAAAGCTAGCTAGTGCTTGCTTCTTCTTCCACACCATAGGACATCAAGAACAGGACATGGAGTCAGGAAATCCTGAACTCGAGCCCTACCTTAGCCGCAAACTCCGGTGTGATCCTGACCATGTCAATGACCCTCTCTTGGCCTGTTTCCTCATCGCCAAAGTGGAAATGATCTCAATACGGACCTCCCGCAGCTGCTTCGAGGATCAAATGAAATGGCGATATGAGGCACTTTGCAGACCTGCAAGTGATCCCAAACGTTAGCTATGGGCAGTCTTAGAACTGGGCCAGGAATACCGGCAGCCTTGAAGAGAAACCCCATGATTGGTTGAAACAGCAAATCCACTTGTATTTCTTTTTATTCCAAGTGTTCCCATGGGAGGCGCACCTAGGGCATTTAGGGGAAAAAAATTCCAGTCAGCAACTCCCATTCTTTCCGTGGATCACTTTTGACCTTGGTTATGAAAGTCTTTGTTTTTAGAGGGAAAAGACTGGAAAAAGCTCTGCTTTGTGCATCCTCTGGCTCTCTAAGTTCGGCCTTTCAAGAGGAAACTTGTAAGAGTTCGGAAACTGGGAAGTACCTTTGAAGCCGGGTAGTTTGAAGCTGAACAGGACAGCCCCCGGGGGATGGAGGAGGTCACAGGGTGCCTTTAAACAGACAAAAGACAAAGGAACTCTTTGTTCTTGAAGATGCCACATGTGCACACACACATACACACACACACACACACATCCCATTCTCTCTGTCTCTGTCTCTGTCTCTATCCCTGTCCCTCCCCATCTCTCTGTCTCTTTGTCTCTGTGTTTCTCTGTTTCTGTCTGTCTCTGTCTTTCTGTCTTTTTCTTTCCCTATGTCTGTCTGTCTGTTTCTCTGTCTGTCTGTTTCTCTGTCTCTCTTTCTCTTTCTGTGTGTCTCTGTGTCTCTGTGTCTTCATCTTTCCCTGTGTCTGTCTGAAAGTCTGTTCTCTGTATCTTTCTCTCTCTCTCTCTGTCTCTGTCTCTCTTTCTCTCTGTCTCTGTCTCTCTCTGTCCCTCCCCACTCTCTCTGTCTCTTTGTCTCTGTCTGTGTTTCTTTATCTGTTTCTGTGTCTCTGTCTCTTTGTCTTTTTCTTTCCCCATGTCTGTGTGTCTGTCTGTCTGTCTCTCTTTCTCTCTCTCTGACTGTCTCTGTCTTCATCTTTCCCTATGTCTGTCTGTATGTCTATTTCTCTGTCTGTCTGTCTCTTTCTCTCTGTCTCTGTCTCTCTGTCTCTAACTCTCTCTCCCTGTCCCTCCCCACAGCTCGAATGATCAGGATCCATCCAGCTCAGCCAGTCTCAGTCCCCACTTCAGTGTGATTATGGGAGAGGAGATGCCATTTTTAGAGAAGTTCCTTTATACTTTCAGGAAGTATTTGAGACATTTCACATTTGATACTAACAAAAATTCTTTATGACCTTTTAATGCAAAGAGAAAATCAGAGAATTTGATAGTCGGAAGGCCCTGAAGCAATCACTGAATCCAGCCCACTAGCCGATGAGCTCTTATGAGCAGGTGCCTTGATAGAAAGAAGCCTTAAATTAGTTTTAATCTAACTCACTCCAAGGTGCTGCCAGTTGCTCTAGAGCCAGGATCCTTCATGAATCCTGTGTTCTGGGCTGACTACAATGTCGTATCTGTTTCCTGAACTCAAAAAGGCATTTCTTGCCTTCACACAAACCATCTCCCGTGACTTTTGTGTCCTCCTTGATGAGCAGCTCATCTTCAACTTCCAGAGTCATCCTCGTTGGTCAGGGCTCAGCTCAGCCTCCTCTGTTCCATTTCCTCTGGTTCCCAAGCAGGGGGCTACTGCAGTATTTTCTTGCTTCATTTGTCTCTGGAGCTGAACCAGCCTCCCCACTGTTCTGACATCTGAGTGCTTTTCCACAAGCTTTTTCTTTCTATTGGAATATGTTCCCTTCTCATCTCTGCCTTGTATCCTTCAAGGCTCAGCACAAAGGCTGGATCTCCTGATCTCCCCCCTCCCCACTGTCCCAATCCCAATGCTGGTGCTTTCCTTCCTTCTCTAAGGACTTCATATTTATTTAGCTGTACATACATGTGTTCTCCCCCAGTAGACTATTATTAGCTCCCTAAAGGGGGAGACTGTTTCATTTTTTCCTGTACCCTGGTCTTTCTGGCCGAAAGCCCACTGCAGAGTCTCTGCTATTACAGTCCAATATTACAATAAAGTGAGGGTCCCATTTTTTTGCATTTCTGCACTTTCTTGGAAGGTTTCCTAATGAGTTCTGCTTCTGGAGCCTCTGGGTGCCAAACTTTCTTATCTGATGGAACTTTTCTTTTTCTTTTCAGAAACATTAAGGGAGTTTCTTTTGATGAATACTACAGGACATGGTCTGGGATT
>JAJPUD010004300.1:67553-115582 GCA_023553655.1 Myrmecobius fasciatus
GTTATCATGGCTTACCTTTTCACACTTGTTTTTGACTATTTTGAGGGTTTCTCCCCATTTGCAATGCCTGCCTTCATTATTCAGCTTGCCTTCTTCCTAGGTGCTTCTTTCCAAAAGTCCCCATAAGCCCCAAGTTCAAGAAAAGGGATTCAACTAGGGATATGGATCACGGACTCCTGGCATATTATATCTCTTCTCCAAGAAGAGACTTCCATGGGTGTGCTCAGGAGGCCAGTTATGTATACACTTTGTGGGTGACAAAAATCTGGAAGGGAAAAGCATCACAATAGATCAGGAGATCTTAATGTTTTCGGCGTCACGAACCCCTTAAAAAGCCCATTTGGATCCTTAGTGAGAATCATATTTTAAAGGTATAAACAAAATATATAATAATACAAAGTAAATCAATTATATTGAAATAAAGATGTGATTTTTCGGATCGAACTTCACAGACACCCTGAAATCTACCCGGACCTCTTGGAGGGATAAGAACACATACATTTAGGTAATAAGGGAGTTCCAAAGGAGATTTATTTCTACACCCTTTTGTTATAAATCAGGACATCTGCCCTTCTCCAGTCTCATAGCAACATCTCTCCATGTTTCCAAACATCATTTTCCATGATACTTCAAAGCTAATTGATGATGGCTAGGCAATCATCTCTCTTGATACTTCCAGTGATGTGCCCAAAGACCTTTCTGGTCTTCTTACACATTCTCCTCCAGCTCACTCCCACACCTTATGATCTAGCCATGCTGGCCTATTTGCTGTCCCTTAAACATAAAGCTTATCTCTCTGCAAAGCTTTTGCACAATCCATTTCCCATAGCCAAAGTCCACTCCCTCCTCACCTCGACCTTTGGAATCCCTGCTTTCTTTTTTAATAATAGCTTTTTATTTTCAAAATACATGCAAAGATAGTTTTCAACATTCACCCTTGCAAAACCTTGTGTTCCAGTTTTTTTCTCCCTCCTTTTCCCCACCCCCTCCCCTAGATGGCAAGTAATCCAATATATGTTAAACATGTGCAATTCTTCTATACATATTTTCACAATTATGTTGCACAAGAAAAATTGAATCAAAAAGGAAAAAAAGATGAAAAAGAAAATGAAAATCAAGCAAACAACAATACAAAAAGGTGAAAATACTATGCTTTGATCCACATTCAGTTCCCACAGCCCTTCTCTGGGTACAGATGGCTCTTTCCATCACAAGTCAATTGGAATTGACCTGAAGCACCTCATTGTTGAAAAGAGCCCCATCCATCAGAATCGATCATCACATAGTCTTGTTGTTGCCATGGATAATGACCTCCAGGTTCTCCTCACTTCACTCAGCATCAGTTCCTGGAAGTCTTTCCAAGCCTCTCTGAAATCAGCCTGCTGATGGTTTCTTATAGAACAATAATGGAACCCCTGCTTTCCTTCAAGATTTAGCTCAAATATGACCTTCTACAGGAAGAAGAACATTTGACTCCTGCATGGTGAGCCTGGGAGGATGGTCATATCCTTGATAGGAAGAGGAGAGATTTGAGGGAAAGATGGCGGATTGTGTTTTGGACCCATTGAGGTTTCCATGGGACATACAGCTGGAGATGTCTCATCGGCAGTTGGAGGTGGAGAGCATGGGGCTGGACAAAGACATTTGAGAATCATCAGATTTGCACTGACGAGGAGAAGGGCTACTTCCTGCATGTGGGATAGGATGAATGAAAAGATCATGGAGGGATGGTGGGAGCTTTGTTCTCAACACCAAGCCCCTGGCCCCCACTGCTTCTGGCTCACCCCTGGGACCAAAAACAAAGCTAATCTCTCCTCCACAAGAGAATTCTGCAAATCCTGGAGGACAGTGAGCATCATCTCCTAGGGAGGCCTGGCAGTAGGCACTCTTGGATGCTGCAGCTGCTGACGCTCGGGCCGCCGACTGAATTTGGGGACCGGCTCAAATCAAAACCTCCTCCCCATTGACAAACACACACACACACATGGGCACAGAATGGAGCCTTCTGCATGAGAGAAGCAAAGAAAATATTCAGGGCTCCTTGGAGCACCCATGCTGAGCACCCAGAGGGGAAATGGGAGCCCTGAACAGAAGGGCATCCCAGTCTAGGGAAGCTGGGGGGGGAGGAAAGGAGCATTTTGAAGTGCCTACTATGTGTCAAGCACTTTGCAAATACCATCCTGTGAAATCCTCATAACCCTAGGAGGAAAGTGCTATTATTATCCCCATTTTACAATTGAGAATTTGAGGCAAATGGAAGCTAAGTGACTTATCCAGAGTGACTTGGGACTTGATTTGCTGCCAAAAAAAAATGTTTTGAAAATGGTGGAGATTGTTAGAACACCCTGAACATCCATAGCCCTCCCCAGTAGGCTGATCCCGTACACGCCCTCACTCTACTGTCATTCATTATTCCTCCTGATGCTTGCCAATTGCAGAGAAGAGTTTCTGAACCCCTGATTTTTGTCTCTTGGGTCCGACTTTATCAGGCGATTGCTTGAGTAATAACAGGTCCTCAGTTAGGAAGGGCAAAAGAAACTAAAATGTAAAACTCACATGTGGGCTGCTGCTCATCCTGCCTCCCAAGGCAAAGTAAAGCAGGTCCAGCTTTCCCTGTCTGTCTCTGTCTCTGTGTCTCTGTGTTTCTGTCTCTGTCTCTCTGTCTCTGTCTCTCCGTCTCTGTCTCTGTCTTGTCTCTGTCTTTTAATTTATCCAATTTTCTGGAAATAATCGAGATGGCTATTTAGATTGGAGAGAATTTCTTGAGCTACTCTGAAATAAAAGAGAATTTCCGAAATAAGCGCATGTTCTACAATTATCATCTGGAAGATAACTAAAGGTTATAGGGGGTTTCCATAGGATGGTGATCTTAGACAAATCGTGCAATGAGTAGTTTTGGGGCTGTTTGTGCTAATCATCCTCATGAATGCACCCTATGCACTTTTCCAAGCTTCTAAATCAGGACTTGGTTACTGACTCGGAGCAGATTTGTATTTCACTCACATGGGATTTTACCTGGCGGTGTCAAATCTGAAATCATTGGCTATACGTGTGTGTATGTGTACATGATGTGTATGTATATGTTTATATGTCTGTCCTTAATGGCTGTTATATGGCCAATACTGGCTTAATGCTTCATGTACTTATTCATGCCCTGGTTTCATTTGTGCCTCTGATGTTGACTAACTGTGTGATCATGTTTGAATGAATTCTCCTGAGTCTCAATTTTCTCATCTGTAAAATGGGGATAATAATAAGTGAATACTTTACAAATATTGTCCCCCTGGGTTCTCATATTACTTTTTCCATTTAGTAAGTGAGGGAGCTGAGACAGATGGTGATGAAATGACTTGTGGGGGGTCACACGGCTCGCAAGTTTCTGAGGTCACATTTGAACTCAGGTCCTCCCGACTTGAGTTACAGAGCTCTATCCACTGCAGCACGTAGCAGAAAATAAGATAGATCTGAATATCACTTGACAAACCACAGGGTATTATGGAAAAGTCAGCCATTATTACACTTAGTGTCAGTGATTTAAAAATCGGTAAATATGAGATAGCTCCAACCTTGCCCTGACTCTCAGAGTCTGGCAGGGAATCCGGTCACGCATATGGTTGTGAGCAGCAGAGCGTTGACGACAACGAAGCACTTGGAACCCCATAAGGAAATGTTTAGGGGAAGGGATGCTTTGAGAGCGGTGGGCTCTGTCACATGGGGAGGAGGCTTCCTGCTGTTCTTTTGCTGTCATCAAGACAGACAAAACAGCCTGTGGGCATCCTGGGGATGCTGGCTCTCACTCGAGGGGTCCTGGCTTTCCCAGCCTACCACCAATACCAGGGGCCATGGGTCACCACAACAGCGCAGACCTCAAGCGAGTGGGAAGGGTAGGTAGAAGGGCGGGTCACAAGCCTGCAGGACCAAGCCCTGCTTCTCATCCTGTCACCTGGACCTGACGAAACCGGCCATCAATTAGCTAAAGTTCATCTTTTCATCGGGGAAGATAATATGTCTTACCTTCTTTACAAGGCTGTCAAAGGTTGAGGCTCCTTTCTGTTGGGAGGAAGTATGGTGGAACGGCAGCTGGCTTTGAAAGGGCCAGGATTTGCCTGTGTGACATCAGGCGAGTTCTGAAATCCCTCCAGGCCTCAGTTTCCCCATCTGCAAAGAGAGGTGGTTGGACTCTGTGAAGCTCTAAATCTGGCATCCTTACGCACCAGCTGGAACTAGATGGAGCCTCCCACACCGATTCAGCTTGACAACTTAAAATCTTAGTGGGTTGCCCGAGCCACTGAGAGGTTAAGTAGCCTGCCCACTGTCACACAGCGAGTAGGTGTCTGAGGGTCACCCTGAACCCAGACCTTTCCCCTTCCAGAGTTGGCTTGGGTTCACAATGCTACCTTGCCTCTTGAAGGTTAAAAGGTGATAACTCAGCAGGAAAGTGTTCTAGATGGGCAAATGTGGTAAGGAGAGACTGAGAGGGCTTTTGTATTTCTTGTTCTGAGGCATTCTTAGAGGTTCCCAGGGATATCAGAGAACACTGCAATGTTCGTGGTTCCCAGATGTTTCCCCTTCCACTTCAGGGTAAACAAGAGAAATCCCCAACAGCTGGCAGGAGGGAGAAGATGCGTTTGGGACTGGGATGCAATGTACAATTGAGACAATGCTTATCACATGTGGACGCAGTCTCTATCTCCTGATGATACTCAGTGTATTGGGCTGCAAAGGCTCATTTTTTAAGAAATGACTGTGTCCACATACAAGCAACACCAAAAAATAGACTATATTATTTTATTTCCAGTCATGAAAAAAATATAGATTATTATAACTAATATAAAAACGAGCATGTATGTAGTGCTTTAAAGCTTGTAAAGAGCTTCAAAGATATTATCTAGTAGGTGGTACAGTGGATAGAGAGATGGTTCTAACCTTAGGAAAGTCCGAGTTAAAATCCAGCCTCAGACATTAAACCTTTGGTTTGACTCAGTTTCCTCAGTTGTAAAATGGGGATAATAGTAGCACTTTCCTCCCAGAATTGTTGTGAGATAATATTTGTAAAAGTGCTTGGTACAGTGTCTGACACATCGTAAAGAGCTCTAGAAATATTAGCTATTATTGTTATCACTACTGCCATATAGAGGCTTTACTAGGGAAATTAAGAAAATAGATGTGTCCAATTTAGAGTTGATACTTTTTTTCTTCTTTTATTTAAATTCATTTTTTAAAACAATCAGGCTTACATGACTTGCACAGGATCACACATCTAATAAGCAGGCAAGGATCTGAGGCTGGATCTGAATTCAGATGCTCCTGACTCCAGGTCTGGTGCTCTCTATCACCCAAATGTATGTCCTCATAATAAAGATTTTAAAAAGAGAAGAAAAAAAAAGTTTAGCAAAAGCAATCTGCACATCAACAGCACCTATAATTGTATGCGATATTCCCATCATCTCCACCCAAAACCATAATAACAAAGATCCATTTTTTTCAACTATTCCCATGAGCCAAGTTTGGGACCTTCAAAGGATTTTGTTTGTTGCCATTATAGTAGCTGACGTAAATGATTTTCTTGGTTCTCCTAAATTCATACCAGTCCATCCATGTCTTGTGTTTTATTTTTTACATTTTAGTATAATATACATAACATATTATATACTAATATATACACATAACACATCATGTAGTATGTCATCATGTAATATGTTAGATTAACACATATGTAACATTATGTAATACTGTCTCGGTGTTTTCAACACTGAATACAGAATATTGAAAACAAATATGCTTTTGTTTAAAAAATCCAGTTACATATGTGATCACAGATTGAGAACCAGGAGAAACCTTGGAGATCATCTAATTCAACTTCTCATTTTGCCAATTGGAAACTTGAAGATCAGAGAGATGGATAGTGATGGAGCTATAATTGGAACCCAAGTCCTCTGATGCCTACAGAATCACAAAATTTCAAGGCGAAGGGAGGGACCTGAATTATCATGTTGTCCAAACCATACTTCAACTAGAATCCCACTTCTTACCCACCTTACTAATGGTCTGAAGCCTTTGTCAGAAGACCTCCAGTAAGGAGGAGACACCCTTTTGCCCAAAGGAAGCCCTTCCACTTTGGGATAGCAATACTTATTATGTGGTTTCCTTTACAATTAAAGCTCATTCCCCCCATTTATAATATCCATTCACTGTTCTTAGTTTTGCCCTTAGGTCAAAAGCAAACATATATGATCTCTCATATATTTGAAAGATAGCTATCATCTCAGATAGAGATGTCTGGTGATGTCTGCTCTTCTAGGTTGAACCTCCCCAGTTCATAGGATCTCAGAATCTTAGTTTTAGAATGGCCTCAGAGACCACTGGGTACAGACCAGACCCGCACAAGCATGCCCTCTATGACATATTGTGCAATTATTCATCCCTTTGATGGAGGGAAGGAAAGGAAAAAGCACTATTTCCCAAGACAGTCCCCTCTGCTCTTGAGTCACTGGAGTTATTAGGAATTTCCCTCTCAAATCAAGCTTCGATGTATGTCTTTCCCAATTTCTGCTCAGACCCAGCCCTATTTCCAGTGGATTTTACCTCTGATTATTTGGCTTCATTCCCTTTCCTTGATATTTTATTGGCTAATGAGTCATAAGGTCATAGAATTTGGAGATCTTCTAGTCTATCTTCCTCCATGTATAGGTAGGAAACTGAGACCCAACAATGAGGAGTGACTTTCTCAAGAGGAGAATAATAATGGGATTAGGATCCAAAGCCTTTGGCTCTAAATTAAGACCATGGTCCACTCTGCTTCCCATTAATTTTAAGGTATCATGAGTGGATGAGTATTGATTGTAGTTGAGACCCAACAGGTCCATTTGAGTAGTCAGTCACATAAGTCTCAGCTTCTAATTTATTTCTATATTTTCCATAAAAGAGAAAAGACTTTAACCTAGAAAAGTGAGAACAAGCATCTTTAGGAGAGATTTGAAGTGGGAGATAAGAGAAACACTATAATTAGGGGGATCGTCTAGGTTTGAGTCCAAGGACTTTGGAAGATTGTATCATTTTGAAAGACTTTGAAAAGGACTTAAGACACGATCATGAAACTCCCATGAACAATATTTGAGAAGACAATTCATTGAAAGTAAGAGGTGAACATATATTTCCATTTTCAAAAGGGAGAAAACAAGGAACAAACGTAAATTTGATGTCATTCCCAATAAATTTATAAAATGTAACGGTGAGACCCATCAATGAGCAATCGGTCTTTAGAGCATGTTCCAATCTTCCTTTACTGGGGAGTTAGTGTGCAGATAGACATCCCTTGTCTGGCTATTTCTGGTCACATGCAGCTGAGGCACTGGCCCTTGGTGATTGACGCTACAAAGCCTTCCAACTGGCTGAATAACCAATGAATCAAGAGATGCTGAGCCAGAAATGAGTTTGCACACCAGAGGCAATACCTTCTGATTTCTTGCTCTCTCTTTTTTTTCTGGACTGCTATGAGTAGATGGTGAGAAAGTTCTGAGCTGGAGGACTGGACACATCAGTTGGTTGCTGCTTGAATAAGGTGTCATAGAATTCTCAATAAGGTTTTGGTTTCAACTTTAAACAAAGTCTTTGTTGACTTGCAACATGACTGTTCTTGGCCCTTTGGTAATAGGCTTTTAGAATTAAAAAAAAGGTGTTAGATTAGAAATCATCTACTCCAGCCTCATTGCTGTACGGTCTTAGAAAAGTGAAGCCCCAAAAGATGAGGAGTTTGCCCAAGGTCCCTTCGAGCTAAGATTTAAGCCTTTCTGCTCTAACTCCAAGTCCAGTATTTCTTGCTTGCCTTCCTCATCTTCAATAAGTCAATCAATGAGTTGGTTAACGACATAGATGTGTATTTATCAAGATTGTACTTGAAGCAAACCTAGAATGACTAATGCAGTGGGTAACAGAAATACTAAAAGTTCTCAATGAGCCAGGGTAGGTCATATCTTATTTTCCTTGAAGACAACATTGAAGATTGCATCCGGCAAGTCTTTAAAGATTGATACTTTAAATTCTACTCAATTGACAAGAGTTAATCAAGTGCCTTGTGTGTCTCAAACTCTATGTTGGATGTTCAGGAAGAAACACAACATGAAACAGCTTCTACCTTCAAAGAGCTTATATTCAGAATATTAAGTAAATTTAAGTGGCTCAAGAATTAAGATTTTCATTTAGGTTGAACCCCCCCCCAAAAAAAAATGTAAATAATGAGGAAACCTGGAATAGTGTATCATAACAGAAAACAATTTTAGAGTCCAGAAGATCTGAGTTCAAGTGTTATTTCTAACATATACTAGATATATGACCCTGGTCAGATCCTTTAACTTTTCAGTATGCAAGGCAGTTCTCTAAGGCTCCCAAATGCAGAAAGGTTACAGTACTTGTAGAAGGAGTGTCCTGGTGTGAAATTTCCTACATTAATGAAATCACAGTTCTGGATACTCTTTCCTTCAAAAAAAGTAGAAGTATGTTGTAGGGACTGAAGTTCTGGGCCTGGACATTCAGGAAAGGCATTAATAAGCTTTGGGGGCTTCCAGAATTGGGCAAACACAGTGGCAAAGTTTGGAAGTTTAGCCTGGAAAGGAAAGGTTCTTGGGAGATGATATAATAATTGCCTTCAAGTATTTGAAGACCTGTCAAATGAAAACAGATCAGACTTGTACTATTTGGCCCCAGAGAGGTAGGGAAGTTGCTGAGAAGTCACTTTAGACTTAATATAAAGAGACGCTTCCCAGCAATTAGAACCATCCCTCACTGGAATCATGAGGTGATTGGCTGGTTCTCTTTTGTTAGAGGTCTTGACCATTTAACAGAGCTAAGAAGAAGAGATTCTGGTTCAGATGTGTGGTCCAGGGGAAAGAGGCCTACATTTGGAGTCAGGGGTTTCGGTTCTAATCCCAGCTTTGCCACTTACTACCTGTGACTTTAGGTAAGTCACTGAACCTTAATAAATTCTAATTCCTCCTCTGTAAGAAGAGGGCTATAGAAGGTGGCTGATTTCCAAGATTTCTGGTAGCTCTAAGCCTCTGGTTGAGACTAGGTATGGGTTGGAAGAGATGTCCTCTGAGGTCCCTTCCGATGCCGAGATTCTGAAGAGTTCTATCATCTTCAACCCTTGTTGGATGCCATCAAACCAGATCTGTGTGCCATATTTCAAGGGAAGAGAGTGATAAAGTGGAGATAATCCAGACTAGGGCAACCAGGAAGATAAGTGGTCTGGGAACCATATGAGTATCATCATGCTTATGAAGAAGAAAACACTAATGGGTTCTATCTGCCTTTAATACCTGGAAGATTGCCAGGTGAGAGAGCAGAGGGTAGAACTAAGACCAGCAGCTAAGAGTGTAGAGAGGCTGACTGGGATTTACTATAAGGAATGATCAATAGAGCTGTCCAGCAGTACAAAGATTGCCTCCCAAGGTAGTGAGCTGCCCATTGTGCCAAGTGTTCAAACAATAGATGAATGGCCGTTTGTGAAGGATACCTCTTTTTAGAAGGGAGACTGAGCTAATTTGTCCCCCAGGACCCTCCTGCCTCAGAGAAGTGATATCCCTTTTTGAAGCACAGTTATTTCAAAAGTGGTGAAAGTTTTATTTTATTAATGTTTTGTGAGTAATTTCAGCTTTGCTCTCCATATGACCTTATTCAAACTGATTACAAGCCAGATTCCATTTCAACTAATCCTGTGATAATTGTCACCAAGTAGCAATGTAGTATGATGGAAAGAACACTGGCTTTAGAGTCACGGGTTCAAATCCTGCCTCCCATATTTACTTGGGCAAGGTATTTAACCTTGTTGGGTCTCAGATTTTTTCAATGATAAAAATGAGGGAGTTGGACAAGGTGGCTTATGACAGTCCCTTTTATCCCTAACTCTGGGGTTCTAGAAACAAGTAACATTAAAAGTCCCAGGATAGGAAACATATTGGGTTCATCAGAATTTCAGAGTTGTAAGGGTCCCAGCTCATCTAGTCCAAACCATTCTCAACAAACAATCCTCCTTAGGACACGCTGGTTGAGTAGTCTCCAAAATTTTCTTTGAGACCCCCAACCCCCTCTCTAGGAAGCTCTTTACACTTCTGGATGACTCTTAATCATTGGGAAGCCTTTTCAAGCCTCAATTTGCCCTTTTGAATCCTCCTGATTCTGCCCTGTGGGGCTGAGTAAAACAAGTCTAATCCCTCTCCCACATGACAAGCTCTCAGAAGTTGGAGACAGTGATGGTATAATCCCTGAGCCTCCTTTTCTCTGGGCTAAACATCCTCAGATCCTTCTGCTGAGATTGTTCGGGAGTGGATTGGGTCTCTCTTTCCTGGCCGCTGTCCAGTTTACCAATGCCCTTCCTAAAATGTGGTTTCTGCAACTGAAGGCTCTCCTCCACTCTTGACAATTTAATGGAAATTGACAGAGACATCAATCAGCAAGCACTTATTAAATGCCTATTATGTACAGGGCACTGGGCTGTGTGTTCACAGATCCTTATTGCCAAGTAAGCTGCTTAATGAAAGATATTAAATGACATTTCGTGAAAGGCATTAAATGCTACTTAATGAAGTCATCAAATCAAGCTGAGATATGAACACTTAGCAATTCCAAACTCATTAAAGTAGGGAAAAATTCATTCTGAAGTTAGGTGAAGATTTCTGCAAGTCATGAGGTCAAAGAGCATTGGACCCGATTTTGACCCTAGGAGACTATCTCCCTGATCCTGGATGAAAGGCTTATCGCTTCAGAGTCTCATTTGTCTCATCTGTAAAACTGGGACAATAATACTGTATTACCTGGCTCACAGGGTCGGGGAAGGGGGGAGATGCTGAGCAAAAGTTCAAGTGTACATTCTAGTTATTGATTTTTTTTTCTGCTTCCCCTTCATTGCAGTATCTCATGATATCACGGGAAGTTACCAAAAATGGAAGAAAAATAACATAAAGCCGGACTGGGATGCAAAGTAAGTGGCTTAAATATATTACAGAATGGAAGTTCCCTGAGACCAGGAACCAGTTGAGGCTGGACAAAAAAAGGGGCCGATTGAGAGTTTGTTGGTTGATTGAATAGATAGAGCATGGATTACTTATCTTTAAAGACTTGTCATATGTCACCATCAACTTTACTTGGACATTTATTAAGTTTTTACTGTAGGCAGAGAGAGCACTGAACTAAGTCCTGGAGAGGGACAAAATGATTAAAGAAGGTGGGATTCTTTCCCTCACAGAGTTCACTGTCAAATAAGAAAGAAAACACATTCATGGAGATGATGCACATTGAATGCAATGAGGATAATACAAAACAATACACACTCAGTCAAGAACCAAACTTTTATTGAGCAATTGCTGTGTACCTGGCACTATCCAGGACTTCAGGACAGAAACGAGGTGTTTTCCACCCTGGAGAATGAAAAGTGTAAGTGAGATGGGCAAAACCAAATGCTGAGTTAGGTCTGAGGTGGTGAGCGTCCTTACCAACTGAATGAAATCAGGGAAGATTTTCTGTGATGTTCTTCCCACCCTTCAATGACGTTGGCCATAGGGTCACCCATGTTCTTGGCTGTGGCTTCATGTCCTGGGCAGCCCAGAAAGGTGACTGCTGAGAGATCCCCAATCAGGGAGGGACCAAGGTACATGGATTGGTCCTGTTGGCCTGGAGATTCAAGAATTCTTACCCAGGACATCGGAAGTCAAAGCTAGAAGTCAGATCCAGACTATGAGCCTGTGGTGACCTCTGGGAGAGTTGGAAGAGGGAGGGAAAAGAAAATGCCTTATTTCTGTCCTGGAATCCTGGCTGGTGCCCGATACACAGCAACTGCTCCATAAAAGTTTGTCTCTTGACTGACGGCATATCATTTGGTATTATGCTTGTTGCATTCAGTCATGTAGCGGACCGAGGGTCAGTTAGAAGTGACCTAGATTGCAAGTTTAGCTTACTGCAGGCTCACTTATGCTGGACTTTGAACTGCTCTTGCTCGAGCTTCAGAAGGACAGCTCATTACGATCCCCTATAGTTCATGGGAAAATAGATTTGGAATTATAAGGACCTTAGAGGTCACTGAGTCCAGTTCCCTTATTCTTCAGATGAGGAAACTGAGGTACAGAGAAGCTGTCACTCACCTGAAATTATATAGCATAAGTAAAGCAATGGACATGGGATGTGTCCAAGGGACACATGGAGTGTGAGTGAGTAACCTCATTTTCCTGAATTGTAATGAACATGAAAGAAACTAGATTTAAACAAAAACCCCAAAGAGAAGATGAGCCATATTATGGATAGCCTGTGGAAGCTGGGCTATATTTGACAGACATGGAGAGAATTTTAAGTTCAGATGAGCTCTTAGTTTCTAGAGTCTTCAATAAAACACTTTAAAACACACAAAAGAGAAAAGAGTGTGCAGAGGGGAAGCAGGGCAGTTGCTACTGTGCAGCTACTGTGCTAAATTGAATGTATACTTGAAAAATCAAACCATCCCTGATCGAGATCCCAAGTCTCATATATAATCCTCTTTCTCTGTTCTTTGTTTATGGAAATGTTTGTATTTGCCTATGCTTGTCAAGTTCATAATTAAAAAAAGAAAAGAAGTTTCTGAAATGAAATCACCGCAAATGAAAGCATGCCAGTGTTGCCAAGAGCCAGGATGGACAAAGGGTCCTAGCTTAAGCTCTGGATCTTTCCCTCCAGCTAAATCTTCC
Source organism: Myrmecobius fasciatus (assembly GCA_023553655.1). Lineage (NCBI taxonomy): Eukaryota > Metazoa > Chordata > Mammalia > Dasyuromorphia > Myrmecobiidae > Myrmecobius > Myrmecobius fasciatus. The sequence continues at coordinate 80,261 of JAJPUD010004300.1, forward strand.
TGGTGGATTATTTTTTACGGACCTCTCTCTGTGGCAGCTGCTTCTGAGCTGAGGTCCCCAGACCTCTTATTCCTTGTCTTCTCCCTTTGAACACCCCATTGTGGTCTTCTAAAGCAATCTCCTGAGTGAACACCATGGGCTCTTTTTCTGTCTTGTAATTGCAGACTAGAGAAAGGGCATGGTGGAGTGGGCAAAGGATCATTGGAGTCAGGAAGAAGGATGTTCCAGGCCCACTTTTAATACACACTGACTAGGGGATCCTGCACCATCCCTATAGGTTTCGATGTCTCAGACAACACTCAAATCAAACTATAAATTACCAGTGAATGGATGCCTTACCCAATTAGATGGAGTTTCCATACTGGGAATAAATTGTCAAGTCTGAATAATCATGTTTCAGTAGACTTGTTGTTACTCAGATCTGATTCTCCTTGACTCCTTGGGAGTCTTCTTGGCAGAATTACTGGAGTGGCTTGCCATTTCCTTTTCCATGCTGATTTTACAAATGAGAAAACTGAGGAAAACAGGGTAAAGTGACTTGCCCAGAGTCACACAGCTAGTCTCTGAGGCTGAATTTGAATCACATTTTGCCGACGTCAGGCACTCTATCTCCTGCATCACCTACAATATCATAGATTTAAAACCAGAAGTAATACATTGCCATATACAAAAGAGTGCTGAATTTGTCACCAACAGGCCTGAGTTCAAATCCCAGCTTTGCTAGGGACAACCCAGAGAACACAGAACAAGCTACTTAGCCTGCTTCAGCTTCTGTTTCCTCATTTGTAAAATGAGATTCAGCTCATGGCTCTAATGTCCCTCCCGGCTCCTTCATCTATGGTTCTTTGATCCTGAGGGCATCTAGTCCATAGATTCCATCTCTTTCAAGCTCAAGATGGGGCTCAAAAACCTTCCTCATTGCACCTTTTAATTTTATACTTGAGGGAACCAGTGAAGCCATATTGCCCCAAGCCACCCAGGTGGTGAAGAATACCCCAAAACCTGTGATGTGGGAAGGTGAATCTGGGCGCCTAAACAACAGCAACATGGTTCAGTGCTTGGGATTTCCACAGGACTCAGAATCCTCCCAAAAACCTCCCTCTTCTATCTTTAATTCGAACTACATTTTGCATCTGATTTTCTTTTCTTGCTTGACTTCAGCACTAACTTTTCTTGAAACCCCAATTGAAGGAATGCTTTTTTTCTCTCCTCTTTGATATTTTTCTGCTTTCAGAATGAATTAGGAGTAGGAGAGCAGCCTCTATTAGGCAGAATTGGAAGGCGGTTCAAGCCTGCTCTTTCCTGACCGCCAGGGTGAGGCTTCTTCTGGAGTGGAAGAAACCTTCGAGGAGAGGAGGTTAATTCTCCTCCGACCCGACTTCCTTTCTGATTTCCTGTAACAGAATGGCTTTGTTTTATTTCTTGGCTAATCGATTCATCATGCAATTCCCCAGCATCCCCCATGCCCCCCAAGCCAGGAAAAGTCAGATCTTGTCACTTTCAACTTCTCCGTCCACTTGGACATGTGGCGGAGGCAATTGTGAGCTCCTGGAACCCTTGCAGGCACCCCTTGTGTTATTGTGAAGGCTTAGGACAAATTACTGTATGCCTGATGACCCTGTCAGGGGAAAACCCTCACACTCAATGCCATCTGGGGCTGATGAGAACCTCTTTGGAGCATTGTATTTTCTGCATTTCAACTGCGGATTTCATTAGTTAAAAACAGACTCGACGTTAGGCCGCCCAGTTCCAACTACTTTTCATTGGCTGACATGAATATTTTCTTGTGGTCGGATTTTGAAGTACAAAGGTCTGATTATTTAGGAAAGGTCGGAAGAATGGTGATATTCAAGACTGATCACTCAATAGGAATCATTCTTAGAATCGCAGACTTTGAGCTAGAAAGAGGGTTCATCTTGTCCAATCTCATTTTTTTTATATCTGAGGAAACTGAGACCCAAAGAAGTAAATAATTGTTCCTATGTCAAGCAAGTATTGGGTGCAGGTCTTCTGTTTCCCAACTGACAAGAACCAACATCGTCAAACATTAATTCAGCATCTACTACACATCAAGTCATTATACTGAGGGTTGGAGCCCCAAAGAACCCCAATACTTAGTGATAATGATCCTTGTTCAGTGTTGTGTCCTGTAGCAGGCCATTGTGTTAGAGTAGCTGAAACAGATGCTTCTGATGATTGTGTAAATGAGTATTCGGTCTGTCTGAGCTCTATGTAACATAAGCAGTAGACCCAGGTAGGATGTGGTGGGAAGAGTGGAGAGGGAGTCTTGGAGTCAAGAGAGAGTACTAGGTTCAAATGCTGTCTCTGCCAATTTTCTGAGGCCAAAGTTAATTCAGTTTTCTGAGCCTCAGTTTCCCCCAAACGGCAAAATGTGAAGAAGAAGAATATTGAAAATGCCTCCTTAATAGGGGTAGCTGATTTTGCTGGAGACCAAGACTCCATACTTTTTCTTGGACCTTCTTCATCTCTTCCCCATACCTCTTGTCACGGTCTTGATCTTCCTCCCTCCTGAATTTCCTCCCATCAGAACTTTGGGCTCCTTGCCTGTGTAGCCTAGATCTCCTGGTTGAGCTTTGGTCTTCTTGCCATTCTGCAGTCTCTTTCTCACCACACCCACTCTTCCTTCACTCATTTATTATTGTCATCCTCCATTGGCAAGTCAGTGCCTTGAGAGCAGGGAATGTTTGTATTTGAATCCACAGTTCTTAGCCCAGGGCCTAGATTCTAGTAAGAACTCAATAAAGATTTGGTCGGTTTGTCCCCAAACCCCTTTTCTTTCTCTCCATCTCTGTTTCTCTCTCTTTATGTCTCTCTATCTGACTATCTTTCTTGTTCTCCTTTCTCTTTATTTTTCTCTCTCCTTTCCTTCCTCCTATCCAGGTAATCTATATAACATTTTCATATAACATATAATCTACATAACACAATCTATAAACTATTGTTTAAAGCACCATGCAAATGCAACTATTGTTATTAAGGGTACCCTCAAAATACATACAAAGTATGATGTTTGTGCTAGAATTCCCAAATCTGAGCTGGATGGGACCTCGGAGCTGGTCCAGTCCCATCTGTTTCTCTCATGCCAGTTCTCCTCTGGCTGTGGTTTGGAGAGGAATATGGTGATGGCCACTCTCCTCCACCTCTGGCTCTTCATACCATTTTAGTTGGGTTTTCTCCCCCCAAGCCCAGATCTTCACGTCTCCACCTCTTCCCATTTCTCCTTATTCTTTCTTTTAGAGACAACCAGAACCAGTCCAGTCCCTGGTGCTCAGGGAACCCCTTGCACCTCCCTTAGGTGGCTGGCGTGGCCTCCCCATGTTTTTTCTTGTCTGTTCCTCCACTTTGATGTTCTCATGACCTTGTATCTGGCCCCATTCAGCATCTTAATCACTTTCCTATTTCTATGACCGAGGCTGTCAGACGGCTCCTGAAATCTGCCGCGCCAAACTCAGCAAAATCCTCAGTTTGCTTCTTAAGAAGTATCCCCAGAGAGCCCTGATGATGAAGTGGATGGAGAACTGGCCTTGAAACCCAGAGGAGAAGGGTTCAAACCTGGCCCCTGGAACATCCTGACCTTGTGAGCTCAGATGAGCCATTGACCCTTGGTGTTCTAGGCCAGTTGGGTCAAATCCAGATAGGAAGGAAGAAGGATCCCTTGATCTGTATAGTAACATCCCTGTGGACTCTAGATCAACTTAGTTTTAAAATGCAGCACGATCTGTTTTTATTATTTAATATTTAGGTGTTAAATATTTCCCAATTACCCTGCAGTCTGATTCTGGTGACATTAGGCAGATGGGCAGGTGGGCAGGTGGGCAGGTGGGCAGGTGGGCTGTGTCTGACTCCAGGGCTGGTGCTCTATTTCTGTCCCTATGGTAAAGCAGTTGTATTATTTACATCTTCTTCTGTATATTTAGTTTTCTTCTATGCATTTTACAACACATGCTATAGCTTCAGGCCATATTAACCTTTTTGTTTATTATTCCTCTCTATTGATTCACCTTGAGCTTGTGGTCTACTAAGGTTCCAAGGTCTTTTTTCTCATGAACTGGTGTTACTTAACCACATCTCCTCCATCCTGTACTTGTGTAAGTGACTTTTAAAAACTAATCTGATGTCAGTTATGAGGAATTTTCACGTGGTCCCATTTAAATTAGATCCCCTATAACAAGGGCCAGACACTAATAAGCACAGTGTGGTTTGTTGTTGTGGAGTAGATTCAGCCATGCTGGGACTTCATTTGGGGATTTCTTGGTCATTTCCTTCTGCAGTTCATTTTTACAGATGAGGAAACTGAGGCAAAAGTGGTTAAGTGGCTTGGCCAGTGTCACACAGCTAGTATCTGAGCCTCGAGGCCTGGAATTCTAGACCCAATCTAGTGACCCTCAGTGATCTTTAAAGATACAAGGGAGTTATTTTCCAAGGATACAGAGTGGATTTGTGCCTTTGAAGATAGGAGTCCGGGTGTTTTATGTACTTACATGCTTTTACATATTTTCCCCACTTATGTCCTGTTTCAGGAATTCATCATGGGGTAGAAGTGACCACAGCCCCTCTGGTCACTGGTGTTTCTTACCAGTCTAGAACAACTTTAAGCATTGGCTCAGGGATGGATGTCAGTTGTAGGAGATTGATTGGGCTGGGCTCAAAGGGTTGGCCACTTGACAAGGACAAGCTGAGCTGCCTCAGCTCATGGAGACCACTTCCTTGGCAATGTTACCATTGCCTCCAATGATGGAACTCTAAATCCCAATGATTAAACCTAGATCCCAATGATGGAAATCTGGATGGCCAATGATGGAACACTGCTCCTGATAATGGAACACTGGATTCCAGTGATGGAATGCTGGATTTCACTGATGGAACCTAGATCCCAATGATGGAGCACTGGATCTTGATGATAGAACTCTGGATCCCAATGAAGGAACACAGTTTTCCATGATGGAACATCCCAGTGATGGAATGCTGGATTCCAGTGATGGAAGCAAGATCACAATGATGGAATTAAATTGTAGCAATGGAATACTGCTTAGAATCACTTAGAGTGAATGAAACATCTATTTCAATGTAACATAATGGAAGGACTTTACAGGTTTTACAAGTTTATGGGTGTGATGCTTATGTGACTTTAGTCAAGTCACTTGAATTTTCTAAGACTCAATTTCACCATCAATAGGATGAAGATATAATACCCATAATACCTTCCTCCCTTATTTGGAAAGAACTAGTCAAATAATGAATGTAAAGTACTGTGAAACTTTAAGTGCTTATAGAGAGACACTAATGACTGCTATTGTGTTTCTGTTAAAATCATCTTCCAATGCTATCTCCTGGCAAGAAGATGTACTTGGGTTCCCAAGGATCAGGCCATTTGGACAGATTTATTGGTCCTGAAGTTTTGAAATACACAGAGTTGTTCATGCCAAAGAGCCTTGAGAAAATGCTGTGGAATACTCAGGCAATCAAGAAGCATTTTTAAGCCTTTAATATGAGCTGGGCATCATGCAAGTCATGCAGATACAAAGTCAAAATGCAAATGGCCCCTACTCTCAAGGAGCTCACACTGAAATAGGGGAGGAAACTTGTGGATGACTACAGACATTCGATATATACATAGGAGAGAGAGATGGGAGGTTAACTCAGACTGGAAGCACTGACTAGCATTTGGGAGTCTGGCAAAGGTTTCATAAAAAGGTGTTTGAGCTGAGTCCCAAAGGAAGAAAAAAGATTCTAAAAGTAGGCTCCATGCCCAATGGAAACCTGCTGATGCAAAGGTATGGAGGCTGGAGATGGAGCTTCTCATTGAGAATTAACAAATCGGCCAATTTGACTGGATCATACATAGAAGAACTAGAAAGATAGGAAGGTGCCAGTAAAAAACCAAAGGACTTTATACCTGATCCTGAGGGTAATAGAAAGCACCTAGAGCTTACTCAGGAGTGGAGTAATTTGCTTAGATCTACCAAGTGGAGAATAGATTGGGAGGGACTTGAGGGAGAAAAACTGCTTCGGAAAGTATTGTGATTGTTCTGGCAGAGGGTTTGTACTGGAGGAGAAACGATTGTGGGGGTGGACAGAGAGCAAGTACTTGAGAGATGCTGTACAGAAAGAAATGGCAGCATCTGGCCACTCATTGGATATGGGGGATGAATGAGCATGAGGAATTGAGGCTGATATTGAGATCGTGAACCTGGGAGACAGGGAACACAGGGTCCCTTGGCAGTAATAGGGAAGTCTGGAGTGAAGAGGCTTTGGGTGAGAACTGAGCCCTGTCCACATTGGAGCTGGACTAACTTATTTTTAGAGACTTCTTGCTGTTTTTAGGGGGAAGTTTATTCCATAAATTTGAAGACTTGGTAGCTTGGAGGAAGCTTATCAATCTTTTCCAATCCCACAATTTTCAAATGAAACAGTGCAAGGGAGCTACTATTATATTAACAACGAGAGCCAGCATTTAGGGTTTGCAAAATACTTTATAAATATTGCTTCATCTTATTTTCACCACAACCCTGGAACACAGGAACTTTTACTTATGACCATGATGTGGAAATTGAAAGAGAGAGTGATTAAATAACTCATCCAAGGACACACAGCTGGAAACCGAGGCAGGCAGTGGTAAAGTCACTTGCTCAGAGACCCACAGTTGATAAGTGTCTGAGGACAGATTTGGACCTAAGTCTTTGGCTCTATCCATTGAGCTATAACTGGAAAAGGTGACAGTGACAAAGGAGTTGGTACTTTCACTTACGACTTTTGTAACAGTACACAAGCCCTACAACTTTGTGAGCCTCAGTATTGTCATCTATAAAATAAGGAGATTGGGCAAGATAGGGTCCTCGAGGGTCTCTTCTAGCTGTCAATTCATTATCCTAAGAACCAAGGGATTTTTGATTCTTTTCTGTTCTCTCCCATCCGTGATTCAAGTTGACCAAAATTTGAGTTGATAGATTCTGACCTTTGCCTATTTTAGTCTCAGGTGATGGGTATGTCAGGTTAAAACCGAAGGATTATAGTGTATTATTTGTAAATTTGACCATTAATTTCCTGAAGTGAACTATAGACTAAGGGCATTGGACTGGCTGACCCTCAGTAAGATGGAAATGGATGTGGATCTGGAGTTCCTTGAGCCAATCCTCAGCTATGCTACTTCTTGCCTGTGTGACCTTAAGCTAGTCATTGAACTTATTGGGGGCTCCATTTTCTCATCTGTAAAGTTGAGTAGGGAAGATGTTGGACTTTAAAGGTGATTTTTGTCCTAAATTTATGATCCTACGAGGCCATGAGACTGTGATCAGTTCTCTTATGGGATGACTTCTGGTCCCCAAAGTCTAAGCCTTGGCTGCCACCTTGTGACAAGAACCAACATAGACTTTTAGACTAAAAATATTACAGGGTTCCTTGGAGGTGGGAGCATCAGAGATTTGGGAGTCTAGTTTGATGCCCTCATTTGACAGATGGGGGAATGTAAGCCTGGAGGAGTTAAGTGAACAGATCAGAGTCTCCCAGGGAGTGACAGCAACACTGTGAAACCAGGTCTTCCAACCCCCTTACTCTTAAGAGTCACTTTTGTAACACGGAACCACCAGCTATGGAGCATCTGCTTGGACATTTCCACTGACAGGAAGCTCAGTACCTCAGAAATGGGCCATGGCCATTGTTGGCCAGAATCTGAAACGTGCCTTCCTGTAACTTGTACTGATGAGTCCTACTTCTGCTCTCTCCAAGAAACAAAGCAACCCTACTCTTTCTAGATAGCAGCACCTGTGTTACACTGTGGCTGTAAGGATTGCTGGAAATGCTTCAATGTTATCCCTCAAGTATATACTTTGTCTTTATATGTATTTTGAATTTATATATGTACATTATGGGAAGATTAGTATATATGTGTGTATAAACATATATATGGAATATACCCACTCACCCACACATATTATATATATATACATATATATACATATATACACATATATACATATATATATATATATAATATGTGTCTATGTTTGCCTTCCCTCTTTATAATTTAAGCTCTTTGTGAGTAGGGATTGTACCATTCTGAGTATTTATATTCCTGGGCTTAGCACAGTGTTTGGAGCACATAAGGTGCTTAGTAACTATTAGTTGATTAAGTGCCCTGCCCACAATCATACAGCTATGAAGTGGCTGAGGAGGAATAGCCCTGTCTCCAGTCCCATTGCTGTCTGGGATTTCCTGTGCCATGGTCTTAGCACCCTGCTTGACAGTTCTCCATTGACTGGGAGGCTTGAGGAACTTACTCTTCTGTTTTACCTGGACTTATCACTAATCCCCTTAGCCAGTGAAAGCCCCTAGTTTGCTGTGCTTCCAGCCAGTCAGCTAATTCCCCTCTTCCCCCAGCCTACTGACTGGACTTGTGCTTAGCCAGTAGTTTTGGTAAACTTGGAAACTTCCACCCTTTGCATCTTCCCTCTGATAGAAAAGGTCAATGGGGAATGGCTGAATAAGATGGAGTATATGAAAGGGCTGGGAAAAAATGAAAGTGACAGTTTCAGAGAAACCCAGGAAGACTTATGGGAACTTGGAAAGACTTAGAAAGTCTGATTGCTGCAGTGACCAGCTACAATTCCAGAAGTGTCATGATGAAACAGCCCACCCACTTCCTGACAGAGAGGGAGACTCATTGCACAGACTGAAGAATTATTTTTAGACATGGCCAAGGCAGGAATTTGTTTTGCTTGCCTGTGCATGCTTGTAATGGATTTTGTTTTTCTTCTTTCAATTGGGGTAGGGGAGAGAGTCAGGAGGGAAAATAGGTGGTCTTTAGACTTTTGCTCATTGAAAAAAAATTGTTATACTGGGGAGGGGGATACCCTATGGCCTTTAGAATCCTCTTCCCCCTTTTCTGACATTTTGCCACTATCATTGCACAATCAGAAAGTAGCTGCGGAATATTAAAGGCCATTTTGGCCAAAAAATTCGTAGCTTACTAACTAATCTCCTGATGATGAGGTTTTCCATAACTCATCCTTGGAGAGCCAATTACTGGATCCACAGGAAATTATAGGGGACAAAATAGATGTTATTAATAATATAAAAATAAAGATTCTTTACACAACACAAAACAAAGCGTTAAGAAATAAAAGAAAGGAAAATACATTGGATAAATTTTCTAGTAAGAGATGAACATAAAAATTCTATGAAATAGTCACAAGAAATAAGTGTAATTGATAGAAAGCTGACCTCAGAGTCAGGGCCATCTTGATTCAAATACATCCTCTGACATACCCTGAATGCATCATCCTAGGAAACTCAAATCTATGAGTACTGAATCTATTCTTAAATCTGAAAAAATTGTAGAGAAGTTACTGTTCTGCATTGTTAAAGGAAGACACTCGATGGGAATTTCTGTAGGGATCAAATAGTAATTCAGTCCCTTCCTTCCTCCCCACAAAAAAAGAAAGGATTGCCAAAAGACAAGAATAGACCTCTCAAAAGAGGAAACCCAAGATATCATTTACAATTTTTAAAGTATTTAAATTCTCTACTAACAAAAATACAATTGAAAACTTAAAGCTCTTACCTTATACCCATTAAACTGACAAAAATAATAAAAGAATATAAAATTAAATGCTGGCAAGGCAGTAAAGAAATAAGAAATTGCATTATTTAAAATTCCTATATTTTTAAAAAATAATATGAGGATTATAGATACATATTAGGGCAGCTAGGTAGTACAGTGGCTAGAGCACCATGCCCAGAGTCAGAAAGTCTTGATTTCAAATCTGCCCTAAACCACTTATTGGGCAAGTCACTTAACCCTGATTGCCTCAGTTTTTTTATACGTTGAAATGAACTGGAAAGAAGATGGCAAAACACTCCAGTGTCTCTGCCAAGAAAAACCCAAATGGGGTCGTGAAGTCTTGGTCATAACTGAAAAATGATTGAAATGAACATGACATTATAAGAGCTACAAAATTTGTTTTCTATATGATCTTTTTTTCTTTATTAAAGCTTTTTATTTGCAAAACATATGCATGGGTAATTCTTCAACATTGACCCTTACAAAGCTTTCCGTTACAAATTTTTCCCCCCTAGTCCCCTCCCCTCCCCTAGATGGCAGGAAATCCACTACATGTTAATTATGTTAAAATACTTCATAAATTGAATATATGGATACATATTTCTACACTTATCTTGCTGTACAAGAAAAATCCTATCTATAAGAAAAAAAATCTGAGAAAGGAAACCCATGCAAGCTAACCTCAATAGAGAGCATGAAAATGATATGTTGTGGTCCACATTTTACATCCCTCTCTCTGGATGTATATGGCTTTCTTCACTGACCAATTGGAACTGGTTTGAAACATTTCATTGTTGAAGAGAGCCATGTCCATCAGAATTGATATGATCGCATTATTTGACTATGAGGGCCACTCAAAATGTTATCGGCATTGGAAAAAGCTGTCAAAAATTCATGATAGAACCAGATATATATTGTTTCATAATTGGTGACTGGCTAAATGAAACATGCCAGTAACATAACAAATCATTGTTTCAATATAAGAACTAAGACATACAAAGAATATGGAAAGTTTGTGAGATGGTACAGACTGAAGAAAATAAAATAACCATGAGATCCAGTGGATGTAATGATTGAAATGATATGGTAGTGACAGCAGCAACTCATCTTAGGAAGCATAAAGAAGAAAAGGACTTCAGAAAAGAGCATAGACACACATGAGATTTTTCATTACATGTTTGTTAAAATGAATATTTCCTTTACAAAATAAAATAATAGAATGATTGTTTCACATACAAAGAGTTTTTCAAATTTTGTGTATGCACATGTTTGTTAGTGAGTCCATGTGAACTGTTATTAACTATTGATATAGTTCTATGCCTGTAAAGTGAGGACTCAAGGGGCGAAACTGTCCTCTAGTACTGAAAGAAAATTTGGAGAAGAGCAGTTAGATTGGTTCTGCTGAGCCCTAGGACACAAAACCAAGAGCAAATGGTTGATATTGGAGTAGACTTAGACTTCGTTGAAGAAAAAGATTTCCTAACAGTAAGCGAGTCCCAACAGTGAGATGTGCTACCTTAGAAAAGAAGAGTAGGCTTGAATTCCCATTCACTGTACATCTTCATACTAAGATTGAAAAAATCGTTTTCCATGATGACAGAAGGAGAATTGGAGAGGGAAGGAGACATGTTCAGGTACTGATTGAATTGAGAGGCAGTGTGATATAGTACGTGGAGGGCTGGCCTTGGAGCTAAGGTCTGAGTTCAAGTTATGTACTAACATATACTGGCTCTGGTATTTTAGGCAACTCTTGGGGCTGTAAGTTGCAGAAAAGGCACCAGCCTTCATTGGTTGAGGTAGTTTTCTCACACCTGGAAGGAAAATAACATTGAACTTAAAAGTCTGATCCCTTTCATTACTGGTTGAACTAGCTGACTTCTAAGCATTCTGTAATTCTAGTGTGACCTTACATCTCTTGTTCTTGCTAACTTTCTGGATAATCCCTTTGTTTTGTTTCCCAGTGATTATGCCATTGGAAATCACATGGAAGTAAGCAATGGAAATAACTGGACTTAACACTTGAGTTAGCTCAATCACAGAAGTGATAAAAACCTTCAAACCTTCATGTTCCAGGTCACTTCTATATTAAAAAAAAATACTGTACATTTTCAAAAAGATATATGAGCTAGTTGGTCAAAGGATATGAACCAGCAGTTTTTAAAGGAAGAAATCCAAATTAACAACAACCATATAAAAAACGTCCCACATCATACAAAATCAATTCTCTCCTACCTAATATTTATCATTGTCAATGTCAATTAAAAACAAGGGGAAAAGGGATGTCAGAAGGGCTACAGGAAAAAAAGCACCTGTGCATTATTCATAGAACTGAAGATTAATCTAGTTATTTTGGAAAAGGTTGGAACTAAGCCTCAAAAGTTATTAAGCTATTCAACTGTTTTCATGCAAGGCCATCACCAGACATCTTCACCTGTATCTTGCCAGTTTATCTAGATGGCTCTGGATGGGAAAATGAGGCAGGTGACCTTACACAGCCCTCCCTCACCTAAATCCAATTCACTTTCATGTCATGAGGTCATCTCCCTAATGTTGGGGTCCTCTTCAAGAATGAAGGACCAACAACAATTCTTAACCCAATATGCTATTATTATGCCTAAAACAAAAAAGGTCAACATTTGTAAATGTACAAAGATATTTATTGTAGCTTTTTTATAGTAACAGAACTGGAAAGTAAGAGAATTCACTTCAATTGACGAATTGCTAAATAAATTAAGCTTTATGAATGTTATGGGATATTATTGTGTCATAAGAAATGATGAAAGAGATGATGTCTGAGAAACCTGGAAAGGTTTTTATGAATGGATGCAGAGGTAAGTGAGCAGAATCAGGAAAATAAATTGTTTAATAATGATATTATAAAAATGAAACTTTGAGAGACTTGAGAACTCTGCTCAATACAATAACCACTAAAGAAGCAATGATGAGCTATGTCCCACTAGCCATCTTTTGACTGAGGTGATGGACTTAGGGTAATGAAAGATGTTTTTCTTATTTTTTTCTTGGACATGACCAATGTAGGAATTTGTTTTATTTGACTGTATATTTGTTATGTATATACACATGTATACATATATGTATACATATATACACACATGTGTATGTCTGTGTGTGTTGTATATTTGATTGTATATTTTTCAATGATGGAAATGGGGGGGGAGGATGAAAAAGGAGATTTGGGTTAATTGAAAAAATAAAGTTTAATTTTAAATTGTCAAATGGACAAAAATTAATTTAATTTAAAAGTTGGATGACTTATTTTTCTCTTTCTAGATTCCATTCTGTCATGGCTAGAATTGCTCGGGAAAATAGGTTACCTACAAAATTAGATAGAAGCTTTATACAATCCATCAAGAACGCACAGTACAACACAGCAGGTAAATTGAGCTCAATCTAATTTTTGGATATGGAACTTATGGAATTAACATGCCCAAAGACAAATTGAAAGGTGACAAATTGTTTGTCCTCTTCTGGATCCTAACCTGCTTGTCAATGTTCTTCCCAAAATACCATACCAAGAAAAGTATTCCAAGAACACAATATTATAGATGTTGTTTGACCATGGTGGAATACAGTGATACTATGACCTTAACAATCTGTCTACTGTGCCTCTCTTACCAAAGTTTAAAATGATAAAGATTTTTTTGGCTTCTGTATCATATTTGTGTGCTTATATTGAGCCTGCTAAAACCTTAGCTTATTTAGTTCTTCCTCTCACTGTTGCCACACGTTCCTTATCTTATGCTAGGGAAATTGATTTCTTTTTAGAAACTTCAAATGTAAAGCTTTAAAATCACCTCTAAAATCACTTCTTGTTAAATCCAGCACATCATTAAAATAACTCTTGGGACCCTGACTTTTTATTCCAATGTGATAGTGATCTTTCTTAATTGTGTGTCATCTACAAAGATGATCTTCATTAAATATATTGATGAAATATTGAACAGTCCAGAACCAAGGACAAATCCTCAAACTAATGCAGCAGAAATATTTTTATAGGTTAGCATTAGCCTATTAACAATAGCTCTGTGGGTTTAATCATTCACATGGTTATGAATTCACATAGCCATAATACTGGAATAGCCATAAAATAGCACCTGTGATTTCATTATCCTCAGCAATTCTGTGCCTTTCCTCTATTGGTATCATTAGTGTCTTCGAGAATTACCCTAAGTAGGTTGTAGTCATTTGACTTAACAAGTCTTGGGAGGTGCTTTGTTGAGTCCTGGATTCATTCTGTAAAAAGACAGAAGATTTTTCTATTATCATAGAAAATCAGCAAACAGCTGGCTCATTCCTCTTTGACGGGGAGGCACCAATCACATGACTCTTTATTTCCTGTAATTTCCTATAACTCTTGGGCAAGTCAAGGGTGACTTCCATATCACTGAAACACAGACTGTCCAAATTGGAAAGGACTTCAGAGTTCATCCAGTGTAGTCCATACCTTACCAAGAATCATCTCTTGGCAAATAGTAACTAACATACACTTGAAGACCCTCAATCACTTTCAAAGACCTTCACCAGCCCTTGAGGTGTTCTATTCTATTTTTGACTCTAACTCCAAGGTCCTTTCCTCTATACCATGTTAGGAAGAGTTTCTTATGAGCAAACCTTAATTTGCCTTTTTTTTTTTTTACAACTTCATAGATCTAAGAGAAAGTAATCTCAAATTTTATCTAGTTCAACCTTCCCATACAAGTTTACAGATGAGGAACCTGAGGCCCAAGGTGATTAAGTTTAACCCTTTCAAACTCTCTGAAGGCATCTCTCTTGCTTCTCCAGCATTGACTAAAAGAGGAACTAGGGAGCAAGGAATGAAAGGCCCTTAGACTAGTAGGTCCAAGGTGAGCCTGCTGCTCATGATGCTCTGAAATGTTTTATAAGCGCTACCATGGTCCAAGAAGCAGAGAAAGATTCTGCCATGATTCCATTTCCTAAAGCCATTGCTGCCATCTGCTGGTGTCCATAAATTATAACATGTTAATCATTGAGGGAAAAGGATAGAACAGAATTAAATGCAGACTCTATTTCCGGCAGCCTCCAGTTCCTGGGCAGAGCTCCCACTCAGAGCCCCCTCTCAGACACTCCCAGTTTCTCATGAGACATGTGAGAAATATATATATATACATATATATATACATATATATATACATATATACACATATAGAAACATATGTTATATATTATATGTTATAATTTATCACCTCAGGATACTCTTGAAAAGTTGAATTTTTTTTATTTTTATTTTTAGAAATCCAAATGATACTTTAATTCTCCAGGACAGCTCATTTTAAGGCAATTCTGTGCTGAATAATTATGGAAATCAAATAACTGAAGATGTAGCCATAGAAAAGAGTAGGGCTGATCAAGGCTAGATGTGCATATAATAATGGGCCATAAATATTATATATATATGTAATATCATCTATCATATCATATATACTAGAATATTGTGTATCTGTTAGCTATTCTTCTTCTCTGGATTTCAGCATTTGGCAAGATAGTTCATGGTGTGTGTGTGTGTGTGTGTGTGTGTGTGTGTGTGTGTATGTGTGTGTGTGTGTGTGCATATATTCAGTAAATGCTAAGTATATTACAAATCAGGATTCACCTACAGAGTCAGAAACTGCTTGTGGCTTGATTAAGATAGTTTAGACCCAGAGAGTAGATATTAAAGAGTTGATGTTGATTTGAATTATAGTGGAGTACATTATAGATCTATACTTGGCCCTATATTATTCAGCTTTTAATTTGTTTTTAATTTTTATCAATTAATTGTGGAAATACTTATAGAAGAATTGCACAAAATACTGTCAGTTGTTTTTCTTGAAGTGACAGACTTACTTTGTTCATTTTCTGAAAAATGTCTGCCAAATACTTGAATCTGAGTAACTAGAGTTTGTCTGTCAGTCATTATTTCAAGTAAAAATGGTATTTCATGAAGAAAGTGCTCCTTCAGCTTGTGAGTTAGACAACAGCACAAGGACTTTTCTTTAATATGTCCAACATGATTGCACATGTACAACTGATATCAGATTGCTTCTCAAAAAAGGAGAAGGCAGGGAGGGAGAAAAATTTGGAACTCATAAGCTTTAAAAGAAAAAAAAGTGGGGGACAGCTAAGTGGTAGCTAGGTGGTGCAGTGGATAGAGCATCAGCCCTAAAGTCAGGAGGACCTGAGTTCAACTTTGGCCTCAGACACTTATGACCCTGGGCAAGTCACTTAACCCCAATTGACTCAGCAGAGAGAAAGAGAGAGAGAGAGAGAGACAGAGACAGAGAGAGACAGAGAGACAGAGAGAGACAGAGAGACAGAGACAGAGAGACAGAGAGAGACAGAGAGACAGAGACAGACAGAGAGACAGAGAGACAGAGAGAGAGACAGAGAGAGAGAATGTTGAAAACTATCTTTATATGCAGGTGGGAAAATAAGTTATTATTTACCAAAAAAAAAGAATAAAAAGGTTAAGTTGCATACAAAAAAGCCCATTTCCATGGTTTTCTATAAAAGGGTAAATGTCTGAATTGTCCTAAATTTTTTTTTTACTTGTTTAAAAAAAAAAAAAAGCAAAAGCTAGCCCCTCCACATAAACTGCCATGGCTGATAATTTCTAATAGTAATTTATTTCCAAACTTTTCATACTGTTTCAATTTAAATGCAAATAAACAACAACAAGACAAACTAAGAGCTTTCCCTTAAGACAACCATCCTACATTAGGAAATGGTAGAAGTCCTTTCTGAGCATTTCCCATTTTTGTCACACTGAATATATTTTTTAAAATAATATACTTGATATTTTAACATAATTAACATGTAGTGGATTTCCTGCCATCTGGGAGAGGGGTGGGAACTAGGGGAGAAAAATTTGTAATGAAGTGCTCTGTAAGGGTCAGTGTTGAAGAATTACCCATATATATGAAATATGTATTTGCAAATAAAAAGTTTTAATTTTAATTTAAAAAAATAAATAAATAAAATATTTGAAGGCCAAAATTTAATACAATTAAATAATTATTGCTTTACCAAGAATATTTTTAAGTGAAACTGGAATTTTATTTTTATTTCCTTTTTAATTTTTACATTGAGTGCCTGACAGTGAAGAATACATTGATGACTAGTATAATTTGATTCCACTGCCTGGATTCTCACTAAAGCAGTAACAGCTTGGTAAAGCTATTGCTTTTGGACCATAGAGACAAATACCAACACGATTGAACCAGGATAAACCATAAGGTTCAAAAAAGTTATTCAACACTTTGAATATTTCATTACCTTTTTGTTGCCAACAATTGACATAATCAATCTATAAAGTAACATTTATTAAGTGCCTACTATATGCCAAGAACATAAGAGACTTTTTTCAGTGCTTTTTGGGTACTGGTAATAGACAGGCAAAACAGCCAGTCTAGTCATATTTATAGATTTATTCATTTGTCAAGCAAAAGTATAATTTTGCACATGAAATAGTAACGGTCTTCGTGTTTGCAGCTAAGTCTTTAATTCAGTGAGTTCCTGTCTAACTGGAAAGGGGCATGGATGTGATTTCTTTTACTGGCTTTTCAGGTATTCAGCAATGTCAACTGTTCAAAGCTTTATTTGTCTTTCAGCTATTGTATACACTTCTCCAGCTAATGCAATAAAATAACTTGTAAGATGAAAAAAAAAAAGAATTGCACGTGTTTAAACATAGATTGGATTACTTGCCATCTAGGGGAGGGAATGGGAGGAAGGAAGAGAAAAAATTTGGAACACAAGGGTGAATGCTGAAAATGGTTTATGCACATTTTTTAAAATAAAAAGCTTTAATAATAATAATAAAATTAAATTAAAAATAAATAAAATTTTTTATCAATGACTTGAACAAAGGCATAGATCAGCCTGTCAATAAGCTTTTATTAAGCATCTACTAAGTGCCAGGCAGTGTCTTAAACTTTGGAATGAAAAGAAAGGCAAAAGGCATTCACAAGCTAATGCCACGTTTGGCATGCTTATCCAATTTTAAGCTGACAGAAAGCTAGGAAACAGAGCTAAGACATTGCAAAAAATGTCTTGCCTGGTTAGAACACGGGGCCAACTTAACAGGTTGAAATTAAATAGATATTAATGTATTTTGAATAGTGATCATATATAAAAGGTTTGGATTTTATCTATTTGGCTCCAGAAGGCAAAACTAGGAGTGATGGATAGAAATTGAAGGTGGTCAGATTTTTTTCTTTATATAATGAAAAGTAATTAGAACTGCATGAAAATTGAACAAATTTCTCTTGAGTAGTGGTGGATTCTGTTGAAGAATTCAGGTGGAACCTGGCTATCCTATCAGAGAAGTCAGAGAAGATATTCCTTTCCTCATATGAAATAAAGGATATCTACAAATGTATGACTCAGACTTCTGGCATGAGCAACAAAATGGCCAATGGGGCATTTTCTCTGATCTCCATGAAATCTCAGATTCTCCAAAATATAAGTTATGCACCAAAAACAAGCCACTTCAGCTGTTTCCCTGGCCCAGGAGACCATCATACAAAAAAAATGGGGTTTTTAAAAAACCATCTCAGGAACTGACATTGATTGACTCTGCTCTCACTCATCATGTCTCCCCCATCTCCCATGCTGCTGGTAGGGAAGTCACACTAGTAAACCCAAGGATATGACCAAAAAACTCACTACTTCAACCATCATCCTCTTTCCAGTGTCATGGAGCCTCCAGATCCAGGCTGTAGTTTTCTTAGGCTTGATAAATGTTGAAATATGTTTAGAAGAATTGCATGTTTAAGCTATGTTGTATTACTTGCCGTCTAGGGGAGAGGGTGAGGGGAAGAGAGGGAGAAAAATATGGAACACAAGGTTTGGTGCAAGGATGAACATTGAAAACTATCTTTGCATGTATTTTGAAAAATAAAAAGCTATTATAATTTTTTTAAAGTTTGCTTAGGGACAGCTGGTTGGTACAATGGATAGAGCACCAGCCCTGAAGTCAGGAGCACCTAAGTTCAAGTCTGCCTCAGACACTTAATACTTCCTAGGTGTGTTGCTTCAGCAAAAAAACATAGTTTGTTTAGGTCTTGATAACTAGCTGGACCACAATCCTTCAGAATCAAAAGCCTTTTGGGGACTGTAATCTGAAAGCACCAATGCTGCAAAGCTCTGAACTGCCAATGCTGGGGGAAGCAGAACTGAATTGCTGGTGTCAAACTAGAGAACTAAAGAATAGAGAGAGTGGGTTAGGTCACTAGGACTAGGACACTATGCATGTGAGGAGCTGTGGTGACTCCACAAGACTGAAGGAAGAACATAGCCTGTAGCTGGACCCATGTTTTTTTTCTTTATTAATGGAACCAGTTTTGATCATCCAAAAGTCATTTGCAGAGACCTAAGCTGATTAACCATTAATTTTCCAGTGTGAGAAGATATTAAGAAAATAAAATCAGAGAGGATGGAGTCAAGAAGTGAGTGATAAGGAAAATAAAGAGGAAAAAAGGACTGATTTCAAATATTTCAGGAAAAAGACAAAGACCTTGAACATAAACAAACAAAGCAACAAGAAAAGCAATAACATAAGGAAATATGGTCTGAAGTTCTAACAGATGAGTTCGGACATCTACGAATGAATACAGCAAAATAGAGGAAAATGATCGAGCAAATGATAAACAGGACTCTATGGATTTTGAGGAACATATGAAACCACAACACACTGTCTCTGTGTGGTTTAAAAGACAAAGGTGAATTATGAAAGTAGAAGGCATCTTCTGCTCAGGGAAAAAAAATAGAGCAGAATTGGGGGCGGGAGGGGGGAGGGGAGAATGAATCTGCAATCATCCTGGAAACAAAAGAGAGAACAATTGGTTGGTCATGCAAATGGCCAGAAGTGAAAGACAGCTTAGAAGAGGAAGAAAAGAAACACAAAACAAAATATTAAAAGAAAATATGCTCATTATGCAAGTAAAACAGACTGAACTCAAAAACAGGGTATGTGAAGACATCCTAAGGATCATAGATCTTTCATAAAAAATATAACAGGACAAAAAACCATAAAGAAGAGACAAGAACTGCCCACAATTTCGAAACATAGAAAATACAATTCTAACTGAAAAGCTTCACAGATCCCCTCCAGAAAAATCCCAAGGCTGCAAATTCCAAAAGACATGGTAATTTAAAATTCTATTTAGAAACAAATTCTGCAAGCCATTAGAAAGAACTTCAAATACAAAGGAAAGTATCTGCACCCACTGACAAAAGGAGGAGATAATGGAAAAACATGTTCTGAAGAGCAAAGGAACTGAGGATGCTCATAGGTAGGATGAAATATCCTACAAATCTGAGCTTAACAATAAGAATAAAAGATGGCCATTCCATAAGAAAGAAGAGTTTGGATTATTTTAAGCAAGAACTGGGGAGATTATTTGTTTTTCAAACACCCCAAACAACAGAAATACAAGAGGAATAAATAAATGTGATAAGCAAAGAAAATAACAGTGACAATAGAAAGACCAGCAAGAGATTTCTTTCCAAATGTACATGAAGAGTTAGAGGTAAAAGCAGAAATTTGGTAAAGATAACAGTGTTAGAGGTAGACAGAGGGAGCATAATGGACAGAGCCTGGTGACACTCTGTAGGTGAGTCAAGGTTATAAGATAGATGATATATATCTATATATATATATAAGATATATATATATATGTAAAATATATATATATAAGATACATATATATATATATGTATATATAATCATCCCTTTCATCCATGAGATTTTGTGATTCTCCACCACCATCATGTTATGGAAACTAAAGCTTACAGGTGCAATGGGCTCACTTGATTTTGGCCATCCCACCAAACTGCTCATTTTGCAGATGAAGACACAGTTATAAAAAGACAGTCATACAAAGTTGCTTTTCAAACTTATGTTCTGATTTTCTAATTTGGCTACTTTCAAGCTGAAAGGTAGAATAAGAAAGGACAAAGAGACATGCACATCTCTGGCCTCGGACACTTACTAGCTGTGCAAACCTAAGCAAGTCAGTCAATCCCAATGGCCTATAAAAAACCAAAACTGAAACAAAAGACACAAACGTTGATTGCAGAGAAGTTTACCTGATAGAAATATTGTATCAGGAAACCAAAGCCACCTAAAAATTGCTTTAATCAGCATATACTTGCTCACTTGCCTAGTGAAGAGAAATGACTACCCAAGGCAATGATGATTTAGAACATAAGACTCTTCTACAAAAATCTAAGGAATAAATATCATAGAAGATGGCCAATAATGTCTCATAAAACAGAAAAGAACAGAGGAGGGGAAAACCAGCTGATAGAGAGTTGGGTAAGAGCCCCAGCAATGCATTTGCATGTCAGGCTGGAGAGAAGACAACAGACAAAAGCAACAAGTGTGTGCACAGATTTTTTTAAAAAAATGGAACTCTTCCTCATTGAGGACAGTGGAGGGCTCCCACCTGGATTCCAGCATCATGATCATGGATATGTTTATGGGGGAGCTGTGTTTATGGAGGCAGCAGACTTAGCCCTCAGTACAAGAGAGATGGCTGGCCCTTGACTTAGGAAGAACTGAATTGAAATCCTGACATTTGCTGGCCGTGTGCCTTATGAAGAGCTGGCTCAACTTGACATGGAATACGTGTGTTGTGAAAGAAATACCACGTACGTCACACAACAGCCACAAGTTAAGGGGGGTCTTAGCAACTTAACACAAACTTGTGAGGTTGATCCTAACTTCACAAGGTTGGGTAAAAGTTTGAAAATTAATTGAGCAGCAAGGTCCCATGATTGTGGAACTATAAAGCTTGGTCATTCATTCACCATCCAAAACTATTCTATGTGCAACTAAGTAAAAGGGCAATTCAGACGAACATGAAGAAGATTCAAGAGCCTTATAAAGGACAATTATTCTCCATTGCTCTCCACTGGAACCTCACTTTCACCTCTTTCTTGCCCTACTCCCACTACCTCCATACTCACACATTTTCTGTGCTTCTTTTGGCAAGTACTATTAACTGAACACTACCTTTAAAAAAGTTTGCCTTTTAAAAATGTTGTTTATTTGAAAAAATATTAAATAAGTGTTCCTTTTCACTGAAGGGAATTTACTAATGACATTGTCATTCATTTACTATCCAAAAATATTTTCTGTGCAACTAAGTAAAAGAAAAAATGTAGGTGATTTAGTACAAAGGTCTGTGATTCTGTCATTCTATCTTGCCAATAAATAAGTTCTCAGGAGTTGCATGAGACCCATAGAGCTAGAGTCAGAGGTGAGAACTGAAGCCACATCTGCTTTATTTGAAACCCAACACTCACTCCTCCATTCCACCAGGGCCTGTTCAGGCTGTTGTTTCTGGCCCCAACCTGAAGGATGCACACTCTTCAAGGAAAGAACAGTTTTATTTTGTTGTTGAATTCTAAGTGCCAAGAAAGCTTAGAGAGATAACTGAACAAAGATATTGCAAGGGCATCTGAGGATGAAATTGGGAGGAGGAAAAAACCTAAGAAAAGATGAGACAGGTCTCACGTGTATTTCTTTTTTTTTAATTTTATTTTATTTGCATAACATATGTGTGGGTAATTCTTCAACAATAACCCTTACATAGCTTTCCGTTACAAATTTTTCCCCCAACTCCCCACCCCTCCCCTAGATGGCAGGATATCCACTACATGTTAATTATGTTAAAATATTGGCAAATCGAATATATGTATACGTATTTCCAAACTTATCATTGTTGTGCAAGAAAAATCTTATCTACACAAACGATATATCAGATAAAGGAAACACAATGTAAGCAAACATCAATCAAGGAGTATGAGAATGTTATGTTGTGGTCCACATTTCGCATCCCTCTCTCTGGGTGTATATGGCTTTCTTCAGTGAACAATTGGAGGTGGTTTGAAACATATCATTGTTGAAGAGAGCCATGTCCATCAGAATTAATTGTCATATAGTACTGTTGTTGCCGTGTATAATGATCTCCTGGTTCTGCTCATTTCACTCAGCATCAGTTCATGGAAGTCTCTCCAGGCCTCTCTGAAATCATCTTGCTGATCATTTCTTACAGAACAATAATATTCCATAATATTCATATACCATAATTTATTCAGCCATTCTCCAATTGAAGGGCATCTATTCAATTTCCAGTTTCTAGCCACTACAAAAAGGGCTGCCACAAACATTCTTGCACATATGGGGCTCACGTGTATTTCTTAAATAAAAAACAGTAATTTTTATCATCAAGGACAATGGAGTCACGTTTCATGGACTCAAATAACATTGTGATTCTTGATGTGCTCATAGAGATAGTGGAAATAGCACATAAGAAAGCCAAGATGAGCAAAGTGACTGGATTAGACCAGGAGCACATGGAAAAGGAGTGGGGCACAACTGGGACACTCTCAAAGGTTATGTTCTTAAGGTAGCTAAGGGAGAGCAAGGTTCTGCTATCATGAAAACAATTTGGGATACTATTAATACCAAAAATGTTGGTTGAAAGATAATCAACAACTAATAACAAATATATATATACATACATATATATATATACATACATATATATATGTGTACCATGCATCCATCCTGGACTCTCAATCAGGGCTTTCTCCAATGCTAAGCCCAACAAAGTACTACTTCTGTGACCTCTTAGTAGCTCTCCATTCCCCCTTCTTCATTCTCTGAAATTATGTTGGTGTATAATCTGTAATTTCACCTATTGTGGTCTGTTCATTGATTCTCATTATGAAGTTGAAATGACCAGATTTCTTGTGAAATCATTTATTTTTTTCTTTTGGGGGAGGAGAGGGGGAGGGGAGAGGGGAGAAGAGAGAAAGGAGAGGGGGGAAAGGAGGAAAGGGGAAAGGAGAAAAGGGAGAGGGGAGAGAGGAGAGAGGTAAGAGAAAAGAGAGAGGAGAGAGAAGGAAGGAGAAAGGACAGGACAGAGGAGAGAAGAGAGAGAAAAGTGTGTCACACTACACTAAAGGCAGTTAGATAGGCCATAGCTAAAGCCCCAGACCTGGAGTCAGGAAGACTTGTGTTCAAACTCAGCTCACTGCCTCTGTGACCTTGGACAAATTACCTAACCTCTGTCTGCCTCAGTTTCCTTAACTATAAAATAGGGATCATAACATTGCTTTCTAGAGTTGATGTGAGTTTACATTGAGATACTTGTAGTTTGTAAATTCTAAAGAGCTATATAATGAGATTGGGAATTGATTGGGTTGAGCGTTCAGTAGAACAGTTACGAACCCTTGTAACACATGCATAGTCAAGTACGACTAAATCCTGCATTGGCTATGTCCAACAGTTTTGGCTCAGTCTGCGCCCTGACTCTCATCACCTGTGTCAGGAGGGGAGTAGCTTGTTTCCTCACAAGTCTTCTGGAACTGGGTCTGGTCACTGTATTGATTGGAGTCTTTTAGTCCTCCAAGTTGTTTGACTTAACTAGGCTAGAAATTGTTCTACTGATTCTGCTCGCTTCACTCTGCCTCAGTTCATGGAAGTTTTCCTAGGTTCCTCTGAAACTCTTCCTTTATCATTTTTAAATAGCACAATAGTATTCCATTACGTACCCTTGGGGCTGCTATAAATATTTTTGAAATTTTAGGACAAAATTTAAAGGGTAACAGTAATAAAAAGGAAAACGATAGTAGGAGACATCATAACTCATCAAATGGTCCTTTATATCCTGGAGTCATTGAGCAATGAAAGCAATCAATAACTTACATATTTATTTTTTAAACATTTTATTTTTTCCAATTTCATGTAAAAATTACCATTCATTTTTCAAAGTTTCGAGTTCCAAATTCTCTTTCCCCCCCATTGAGAAGGCAAACAACAAGAAAGCAATAAAAGATTTATTAAAAAAATGAAAGCTACAGGAAATATGAAATTCTGTTCCCACACACTGCTAGAATTTGATTAGATTATTAAAAGATGTTCTTACAAAATTCTCAGAAAGAGCATAATGCATTCAGTGGACCCAATTGGGCCTAAGGGATCTGTGTTCAAATCCTTACCCTAGTACTTAGCTTTCTTAATTCTGTGAATATGCCTTAACCTCTCTTAATCTCAGCTCCTTATCTGCAACATGGTGATAACCAGGCTTGCACTGCCCACCTCAGAGTTCTGTTATGAAGCCTCTGTTGGTGTAAACTGACGCCCTTTGGAAGTGTGAATTATTACCATAACCAAAAGCCCAAAGTATTTCTTTCCTTAACATCTCTATTCCATTTGAAATTTTCTTCCTTCTAGAGACAAATATGAATCTTATGGGTTCGGAAAATAAAGAAGAAGATGATCCTGAAAAGTGGAAAGGCAAAGAGAAGAAGAAAAAAAATCAAAGTCCCAAAGAAAGCGATGATATGGATGAGTCCTGGGAAAATGAAGTGGAGAACCTGGTAGCCTGGACCAACAAACTTAACGCAACTACACTGGAAGACTGAGTTTCACACTCGAGGCTAAGAAAGAACTCTTGTTTGCCTTCCCCTGGATCAGGGGTCTTGGTGGAGCTGGTCCTGCTGGTTCCAGTCCTTTTGAAATCCTCTTCTCAACCTGCTGAACGGCATGGTTAAAATATAGATCTAACTCATTAGGAAACATAGAAGCGAGTTGGTTGAATAGTGATTGCTTTAGTGTTCTGTCCATGACAAGTGGTTCAAAATGCAGGTTCATTTAACTGGGACCCCACTCTGGGTGGAGAGAGACGAGAGATCCTGGGAAAATAGAGCCTGCTGCAAGGTGGGCAATGGGAAGATAAATTAATGGATGAATCCTACTAACTAGATTCTTTAACTCTGTTGTTTCTATGCTCCTACAGTACTATACAGTACTGTGATACTGCAATTTAGGGGAGAGGTAGGGAAAACCTGGTGGGAGTGTTACAGTTTGAGACTGTGGACAAACATGAGAACATGGGTTATCTGAGAAGAGATATTGTAGGAGATACAAGAGGGGTACAGGGAAGGAAGTAGGAGAATGCTCAAAACCAATTTTATTTGTTAAAATTTTACCTGAGTCTATCCTCATGGAAAGGAGGAGAAAATACTCTTCTTCCTCCTTTCTGCACAATATGTTTCTAGCTTCTATTCCTGGGATCCAGAGAGAAGATTAATATATGAAAACTAGAACTGTAGCCCATTGAAAAAATATCATTTCCATAGGAAAATGTATTTTGAGTTCCAACTGACCAACTTTCAAACTATTTTGGACAGCACAATCCTAGAAGATGGGAGACCATTTGTTCTCAATTTCTTTCAATTTCAATTCAAATGAGATAATATAAACAGATTCCTGCAAATTATGAGATGAGAAAAGCAAAGTAACCTTAATACATAGCAATCCTTTTTCCCTCTTTGCCACATTTCCAAATATGATTCCATGATCCAATATTTAAATTTATGCTGATTATTTCCAGGGCAAACAACACAAATATAATTTTATGTCAAGAAGGACCAATGACATCATCTGTGATTGCATCAATTGTATGATCTAATTACAAAAAGGAAAATTAGTGGATTTAGCCCAGTCATGGGAAGAAAGCATTTTCTTTGTCTCTGATGGTGTCAGATAGTGCTCCCTATGCACTTAGGGGTCTCTCAACTCTTTCCTGAGGAAGGGAATGTGTTTCATTATCTATTGAAGCATGCAATATTGGAAGTTGTCTTTAATCTGATTTCAGCTCTCTTTCACTTAAATTTGGGGTCATTTTGTACATTGCCTTCCAATTCTGTTCTGCTCTATATCACTAAATATTATCCCATGTTTTTCTCTCTCCTTCCCTCTTTCCCTCCCCCCTTCCTTCCTTCTTTCCTTCCTTCCTTCCTTCTTCCCTTTTTCTTCATTTCTTCCCTTCCTATCTCATTTTTCCTTCTTTCCTTCCCCCTTCTTTCTTCTTCCATTCCTTCCTCCCTTTCTCCTCCCTTCCCCCTTCCTCATTTCTTTCCTCCCTTTTCTTCCTTCCTTTCCTATTGCTTCAGGATAGTGAACTCCCAATGCAGACATTACTAATGTGGACCCATTGTTCTGCAATCAGTATTCTTGGAGAGAATTACATAAGGATATTGTGATGTCAAATTATTTGTGTCCAAGTTCAGAACTGAATCCATAATTCCTGACCCCAAGATCACCACTCTACCAGAGCATTTCCCTTTGTTGTCATTCATGAAAACATTCTCATACCCAGACCATGATTTGTTTAGCCTTTTTCCTGACGGAAACTGAACAACATCCACTTTATTTCTAATTTTTTGCTATCACAAAATGATGGGTAAATATTGGTAGATCTGGGCCTTCTGTGCTTAAAACCCTTGGGGCCACATGGCAAGCAAAGAGGCTCTCTGGATTAAATAATATGGAGAGTTTAGTAAAAAGTAATTTGAGCTTTGTTTCTTTGACTAATATCAAGGCCACATTGAGAAAGTGGAGGGCAAGACTGAAGGAATCCCCTTGTAATTGGCTAGTGGAATGGGGGAGCCAGGTTTGAGGGGAAACCCTGTGTGAAGAAAGACCCCACCTGCATGTGCCTTTCATTTCATCATTTATTCTTGGGTCAGCGAATTATGGAAATAAGGGGAACTGTTAGATTTAGGATGTCAGATTTATAATTATTACCCCGTCACTGGACACTAGGCCACAGCAGTCACTCCTTGAGTATGAGGAGACTGGAGATCCAAAGCTGGAAAGGGCCTAAGAGTCCCTTAATCTCATCCTCCCCTTCATAGATGGAGAAACTGAGGCTCAGGGTAAGTGACTTCCCCAGAGTCACACAGCTTCAGCCAAGGGATTGAAACTCAGGATCTCGACTACAAAATCAGGACCCTTCCTCTCGCCACATTGCCTCCCACCAATCCAAACCAATCCACATTAAGCACGGATCTAGATGGCCAGGCAGTATGATTAGCCCTGGGGGTACCGTTTAAAAAGAGCAAGAGTCCCTGCCTTCAAGGAGGTGACAATCTACGGGGAGTACGGCAGGGAGAGGGGAGGGAGCCCACGCAGGGGAGCATCTTGCGGAGCGTCTTGCAGAGGGAACTGAAGCCAGCCGAGCAGCGGATGCGCGGCGGAGGAAGCCGACAGGTCAGTTTCTGCAGTCCATAAAGGAAGGCTTTGGGTGGCGTTGGTACCCGGCCCTTCAGCCCTCCAATCAGAGCACGCAGCCAAAGTGAGGCGCTCACGGTGGGAGGAGCATCGTGACTGGTGGGACTGAACACGTGGGCAGGGTGGCAGGGGCAGGGTCCTAGTCGCTCGGACAGCTCAGCTGAATGGTCAGTGCGGGTGGGCTGGTTTCCTAGGCACAAAGTGGCAAAGTGGGTAGAGGAGGGCAAACTGGGGGGCGGAGAAAGAAGGGGGCTGGAAGGAAAAACCTTCCAGCTTAGTAAATCAAGCTTAGTAAGATTGAGTTCTCACATTTCTCCACCCCTGTGACTTGGGGAGCCGGACTGTCTGTTTTAGGGGGGACTCCCCATCACATTTTCTCAGAACAAAACTCATCCGCAGAATGGGTTGAGAGCTAGGAAGGGACTAGGATTCCATTTAGCTCAATCCCCTCATTTTTCACACAAGGAAACCTATTTCCTGCAGGGAATAAATGGAAATCCTATATTCTTAGCCCCCAGTTTCTGAGAATTTGGCAGTACTGGTTGGGGAGTCAGAGGTCTTCATTCAGGTTTCGCCCCAGTGCCCTCTCCAGAAAATCGCCCCAGCTCTTAGGGCATCCGTTTCTGCCTGTGAAAGATGGAGGGGTTGGGCTACCCTCCCTCCAGTCACTCCACTCAGGCAGGTGGCAAACTTGGTCTCATCCCAGACTCTTCCCTCACCCAGGTCGAATCAGCTACGATATTCTAGTGATTCGGTCTCCACTATATTTCTTTTTCTGTCCCCTTTCTTTATTCCCACAGCCACCCCTATTAGTCCAGTGCTTTGCTGCCTCTTATTAGTGAAGTAGGTTGCTAATTACTCTATTTCTCCTCCTTTCTCCTCTTAATGAGATCTGCAACTGACAAATTGATAGTCCTGAAACACGTGCCATTCCCTTGCTCAGGAAGCTTCAGTGGCTCCCTATCTCCTCTCTGCCTTCTCTGCCTGATATTTAAAGCCTTTCCTAGGCTGGTCTAGCTTTTCTGAAGGATCGACCACCATGGCCCCTCCTGGTTTCAGCCAAATTGGCTCCTGATTGCTCTCACTGCCCACCACCCTATCTCCCTCTCACTTCAACCTCCCAGAATCCCACGCTCCCTTCTTCTGTCAAACTGAGCTAGGAACATCTGCCTCATCATCAGGCTCAAATCAAATAATATAACATGAATCAATCAAGTATTTAATAAGTGCTGACTATGCCTAAGGTACTGCTCTAAGAAGTGGAGATTCAAAGAAAAAGCAAAATAGTTTTTGGCCTCAAAGGGTAGACATTGCCCTGTGACACATTGGTTTGTTGCTTCTTAAAAACAACAAACCCCCTGGTTCGAGAGCTTGTCCAACCCATTTACTTTGGGCTTTAACTGCATTTAGTTTCTTTCATTCCTCTTTGGACCGTGCTTCTGTCTCTCTAGGCTTCCTTCTCTCCACCTTCTCATCCTGGAAGATGTCTCTGTTCCCGAACCTTGCCCTGTGATTGGTCAGTTCCATTGTGCTCCTGCCTTGGAGACTGGTAGCTGCCCAGCTAATTATATCCTCTCTCAGTGCCCTCTGCAATTCTGCAAGTCAGGAGTTCTCAACCTGGGCTCTGTGCATCTATTCCTAATAGATTTCACTAGTTGTATTTCAATATAATTGGCTTTTTTCCCCTTCTCCCAGGTCTCAGTCCACTCTCTGCACCCTTAGCAATACTATGTATTTTAGAACATTTCAATTCCTTCTGGGAATGGGTCCCATGGCCAGACTGCCAGAGTGTCTTGGACAAAAGGGATTAAGAACTCTTTCTGCAAGACCATAAGGTGAGCAGATGTGGATCCAGTTTGTTAGAGAGAATTCCTCACCAGAGATTTCCCACACCTATGAAATCACAGTCCACTCGCCAATGAAAACAGACGGATAAATGAAATAAAACTAAAATTAAAATCTCTTTAGAAACCAGTGCCCTCTAGATGGAGCTCTGTTGTTATGTGAAAAGCCCCGACACCTTTCACCACATAGAGGTACTTTTCTCCAAGGTTGGCCAGGCCCAAGCCCTGTTCCCCTCTTTTTATTGGCCCACAATGGTTCTGTAACTTTTTATGGGAGCCTGGGCACTTTTCCTCTGCCAGAAAAATGTTTATTCAGCACTAGCAAAGGTTCACTCACAAGGAGAGGGCCAATAGTTTACCAATTATGCTGTTGGTAAAAATCAAAAGTTTGGGAAAAGCTGGAGGGTCAACTAGTCCATACCACTGCCTCCGGGGTAGGACCACACAGGCACAGCCAAGGAGACAGGAGGTTCTAGCCTCTTTTTTTAAGACTTCCAGACATCAGTGTAAATACCAAGAAAGCAGCCCCTAATTTAGACCAGAGATTACTTTATACATCTTAGAAGCTAAATTCACCTCCCTTTCTTCCCCTGGGGGTATAGTAGGAAAGAGAGTTTTCCCAGGCTTCTCTCCACTGTAAATAAGGCTGGGATTCAAAGAGTAGGGCCCAGAGACACAAAGGGAACAGGCACAGACCCTCCCTTGCTATTATAGCTTGGTTTATTTCAAATTTAGAAAAAAGTATAAGAGAAATAGAAATGTTGTTCTTCAAGACTTCAGCATATCCCTCCCCCAGCTTTCCAGCTTTCTTCATTAAAATATGAGTTCCCAGCTCCTCTTAAAGTGTTATCCTCCTGTCTTTTATCCCATTAGAATTGAAACTCTTCAATTTGGAACTAGGCTCAAAGGGCTATCAAACTGTGCTTGCAACTTTGATCCAACAGCTTCTCTACTGGATCTGTATTCCAAAGAGATCCAAAAAAGGGAAAAGGATCCTCATATGCAAAAATGTTTGTGGCAGCCCTGTTTATAGTGGCTAAAAACTGGAAACCGGGTGGCTGCCCATCAGTTGGAGAATGGCTGAATACGTTCTGGTATATGAATGTTATGAAATATTATTGGTCCTTAAGAAATGATCAGCAGGATGATTTCAGAGAGACTTACATGAACTGATACTAAGTGAAATGAGCAGAACCAGGAGATCATCGTACACAGCAACAACAAGATTATACGATGATCGATTCTGATGAATGTGACTTTCCAGCAATGAGATGATTCAGACCAGTTCTGATGATCTTGTGATGGAGAGAGCCATCTGTACCCAGAAAGAGCACTATGGGGACTGAGTGTGGATCACAACATAGCATTCTCACTCTTTTTGTTGTTGTTTGCTCGCTTTTTTCTTCTTTCTCATCTTTTTTCCTTTTTGATCTGATTTTTCTTGCGCAGCATGATATATGTGGAATTATGTTTAGAAGAATTGCACATGTGTAACCTATATTGGATTACTTGCCATCTAGAGGAGGGGGGAGGAGGAAGGGAGGGAGAAAAATTTGGAACACAGGGTTTTGCAAGAGTGGATGTTGAAAATTATCTTTGCATGTATTTTGAAAAAAAAAACAAAAAGAATTGTTGCTCTTTAGAGGTATGGACTGCCTTGCTTGTACTCCGTTTCCTCTGCCTCGTGCACAGAAAACCCTTAATAAACTGTCTCTATCTCTGTCTCTGGACCAGTCGGTATATTTTCTGCCAACCAATAGAGAACACCACCCATCTCATACCATGCAACTCTGGTCCATGGCTTTCATAGATTTTTTTTGTCATGGGTTTATACATTTAGAACTGTATGAGACCTTGTTGGTCCTTGAGTCCAACCTGCTTATATTATGGATGAAAGGGCTGAGGGCCATCGGGTTTGTGACTTAGCCACCACAAACATTAAGCACTGGAGACAATAGTTCAAATCCCACTCTTTATGACTCCAAATCCAACTCATTCTAGCCACTGTGCTATGCTGCTTTTCATGTCTTTTTTGACTCCCAGCATTGGGAGGGGATTAAAGAGTCCATGATGAGAGAGGCTGAATAACTATGTCATAACCAAATGCCAGTGCTCTAAACCATGGGTCCCCCTATGGAAAAAGAGAGAGCCCAGGAGTGGTTGGAACAGGCTGCGTCTGGGGAGGGGAATCAGGAGGTTCGGGGTCTCAGAGGTCATGCATTCCTGTGCAGACTCTAAGTGCTATGGGTAGGCCTTTGGGGGTGTGACTGATGGATGGAGAGATGGAGCTATTCTGGAGCTTCAGGGATGCATGTTCAGAATTCTGGAGGTGGCACTTTGTCCCTTGTCACTCTAGGCTGGAGAATGACCTCTGCTATTTACTTACCTGGCGGCTCAATGGCTCAGTGGATGGAGCCTGAAATCAGGATGGCTCATCTTTCTGAGTCCAAATCTATCCCTAGACTAACTGTGAGACTCTGGGCAAGTCACTTTGCCCTGTTTGTCTCAGTTTTCTCATCTGTAAAATGAGCCGGAGAAAGAAATGGCTGACTACTTAAGTATCCTTGCCAAGAAAACCCTCAATGAGTTCATGGACAATTAATTGGTCGTGATGGAAAGGACTGGACATATCTAATTGCCATTTACTTCCTAA
This sequence comes from Myrmecobius fasciatus, assembly GCA_023553655.1. NCBI lineage: Eukaryota > Metazoa > Chordata > Mammalia > Dasyuromorphia > Myrmecobiidae > Myrmecobius > Myrmecobius fasciatus. Next base: position 112,450 of record JAJPUD010004300.1, read on the forward strand.
TGTAACCCTAAGCAAGTAGTTTCCCTTCTCCTGTTCTTACTTTCCTTATCTGTAAAAAAACAAAACAAAAGATTACATTTAAAGAGAGTTTAAGTTTTATCAAACACTTTATTGCATTTGGTCCTTAGAAAAAACAAATCATCAGCATTGGTGCAATAATCAGTGCGTCCATCTTACAGATGGACAGAGAGCTAGTTAACCTGGTTCTTCCAACTCCTACATTTGAGACGAAGTTTGAACTTAGCTCTTCCTGACTCAAAAGGCAGAGTTCAGTCTGTTGTGTAGTATCTCCATCCCTGGACTCAGGGACCTCTCCAGAAGCAGGAGTCCAGAACTCCTCATTGTCATTCTTTGAGGGTTCACCTGCTAAGGGCTACCAAGGTCCATGAGCGGGTCCCTGAAGATGCTGGTGTGGCAGCTGCCCACATGCAATTTCTGGGTCTTCTGTTCTCAGCACGTTCTTTGCAATGGGAATGCTTTTTATGGGGATCCAACAGGAAAAGATTCAAAGCAGAGAATGACTGTAAATGTGTGAATGCTGGTCAGCTGACTGCTGAGTTTGGGGAAGAACCTGGAAGTCATCCCTGTAGACACAGTGCAGGTTGGACTCTTCCTCCACGAGTTGCTCACACGGTGACTTACCATCCAATAACCCTTCCCAATCCTTCTGGCTCTAAATCTTAGGGTTTGAAATATTAGATGCAAAGAAAGAGAAAACTTGCATGTGTCTGGGGCACTGCCCAGCTAGCACTAAATCTGCTTAGCGGAAAGATTGTCATTTGGGTGAAATTTGCCATTTGGAGTCTTCTTGACATTTGCCATGTTTAAAAAAATAAGACAGTTGATGAAGTGCAGTGGGTAGTGCACTGGGCTTGGAGTATGGAAGACCCAAGGCAGAATCCCATATCAGATACTTGACAACCATGGCAGTATGGGTGAGTCACTTAATAATCTCTCTCTGCCTCAGTTTCCTCATCTGTAAAATGGAAGAAGAGAATTCAGTAAACTCTGAAGTCTCCTCTAAATCTATAATCAGAAGAACCTATGAGCTATAGGGACTTATTTTGACAGAAAAAAAAAGTTTCTTGGGTAATGAGGCACTACCACAACCAAATAAACAAAGGAAGTAAATTATCTTGCAAGGGAAAGGAGCAGAAATGGAAAGCATTTCCATTTGGATTAGGGTTAGCCGACCTGTTTGACCAGCAAAGTTCATTTCTGGCCACTTCTACTATGTGGAGTCCAGGGAGTTCCAAACCAATGGGTGCCCTTGGTTTCATTTGGTCATTGCTATAAATGAGATTGACACCCCCAGGATGGGAAGTCAAAGATAGAACTGCTACTGGGAAACCTGAGACCAGATCCCAAAATATGCTCAAAACAAGAAGGCTGAGAAATGCCCTCAAGCCAAATTTAAAGGACAAATTCAGGTTTTAGTCAAGTGAGCTCAAAATGGGAGTGGTGGGGAAGTGGCCAGAGAGCCACTGGGGCAAGACCTCTGACCTTGGGGCACAAGACCCCTGGCACACAATTCCAGAATGAGCTGAGTCCTAAGGCACAAGGAGGACAATGTTTGGAAGGGAGGGAGCAGGGTTATTCAGGGAAGAGGAGGTGCTGCTGCTGGGGATGGGGAACAAAAGGTGTCAACTGCCTCTGCTTAACCAGTCAACTCATCTTCCTGAAACAGATGCTGGGGAGGCAGAGGGAAAAGTTAAATGATCCCTCCTTTCTAGGAATTTCTATTCTTTCAGGGGGAAAGCCCGTCTCTTAACTAGTCTTTTTCTTTTTTTTTTTTTGGCTGAGGCAATTGGGATTAAATGACTTGCCCAGGGTCACACAGCTAGGGAGTGTTAAGTGTCTGAGACCATATTTGAACTCAGATCCTCCTGACTTCAGGGCTGGTGCTCTATCCACTGCACCGCCTAGCTGCTCCCTCTCTTTAACTAGTCTTGCTAACTATTTGCTAAGTGTCTCCAGAGGCTGAAGAAGTACAGGTTTTCTTGGTGCCCCTACATTTGAGCTAAGCCCCAGCTACCTAGCCCTAGTTATGCTTTGTTGGAAGATGCCTTCTACCAGGTCATCTCAGCGTTTCAGGGACTGACTCCTGTGACACAAACTAAAGGGAGCCCATGTGACTCCGCTAATTCTGGAGTCACAGAATAACTTTGTTGATACTGGCTACGTGTATGACCTGTACCAAGTCACTTAATTCCAACTGAGGACACAGGTTCCTCATCTTTAAAATGAGGAAGTTGGACTGAATCATTTCTGGGGGTCTCTTCTAATCCACAGGTCCTGACTCTCCACAAGGGGAAAGCCTATGAAGGATGGCCATATCATGGAGAGAACCAGGGGACAGGAAGTCCAAACAGAGGACAGCTTCAGGAACCATTCCTAAGCTGTTCGTGGTTATTCACTCTACCAGAGAAAATCCCAGCAGGGAAAGTCTCCAGCCTCCTATTTTCTCAGTGGTGAAGAGATTAAGCAATTACATAGATAAAAACCTACCCTTATAGATATTTCTGGTCAACCCTGAATTATAAAGTAAGTAACTACAGAATTGTGACACTACTGGGAAAATTCCCATTTAAAAAAAATATTCTTACTCTTGCAGATTCTCAGAGCAGGAAAAGGCCTCTCGGGCCAGCTAGTCCAAACCTGGAGGGCAGCAAGCCGGCCAGCAAATGACTGTCCAGACTCTCCTTGGAGAGCTCCTTATATTTTTTTAATAAACCTTTTTATTTACAAAACATATGAGTGACCTTTCAACATTGACCTTTGCAAAAACTTTTTTTTCCCAAGCTTTTCCCCTCTTCCCCCCACCCCCCACCCCTAGATGACAGGTAATCCAATACATGCTAAATAGGATAAATTATATGCCAAATACAATACATGTATACATATCTATACAGTTATCTTACTGCACAAGAAACATCAGATCTAGAAAGAGAAGAAGAAAAAACAACCTAAGAAGGAAAACAAAATGCATGGAAATATTCACAGAAAGCAGTAAAATGCTGTGTTGTGGTTCACACTCAGCTCCCACAGGCCTCTCTCTGGATGTATATGACTATCTTCATCACAGAACAACTGGTTTGAATCACATCATTGTTGAAGAGAACCATGTCCATCA
>JAJPUD010004300.1:118446-174833 GCA_023553655.1 Myrmecobius fasciatus
GTAGAAATAAAGATAGAAAGACAGATAGACAGACAGATAGATAAATAGATAGGTAGAAATAGAGATAGACAGACAGACAGATAATGCTACATACATACATACAGAGAGACACAGAGACAGAGAGACACAGAGAGAGGGAGGAGTTAGTGATGACTCCAGATTGAGAGCTAAGTGCCTGAAAGGAAGGCAGTGTCCTTGACAAAAACAGAACAGTTCAGAACAGGGTTTGGTTTAGAGAAAAGGTAATGAATTCTCGTTTGCACAATAGCTTAGAACATCACATTTTATTCCAAAGTGCACATAAGCGTGTAATCAACTTTCACTCTACTAAGGGAGGGTTCCACCTTTCACCCATCCCACCCCAGAGAAAGTCAAAACTCTGTCTCTGAAGCCTTTTTGGGGAGGAAGCTGGAGATGAGGGCCAAGCTGAGGACTTGGAAGCTTCCAAAGCTCGCTCTCTCTCCTGTGGCTCTCCAAGAGAAAGGGTGCATGGCTGCTTCGAACAGCTTCCTCCCCCTTATTCAGATCCCTCTTGTCTGCCATGCTTGTTTTCTTCCTGGAGTCACCCGGATCCAGAAGTCCTCAAACTTCCCCAGGCCGTCAAGAAAGACCAGTTTCAAATATATTTCCAAAACATCAGGATACAGACTGGATCTGGGATTTCCTTGCTATAGAAAATTCAGAGATGAAGGCACTCTCCACTAATGATTTCCATAGCTTCTTTCCAATTTCCTGTCTTAATGGATGGCCTGAAGGTAGGCACTGGGAAGTGAATGACTAACCCAAGATGACACAGCCATTATGTGTCAGAGGAAACATTCAAACTAAGGTCTACGGGTGCTTCAAGGCCCGATTTCTCCCCATGGCACCACACTGCCTCATATACAGGGAAATTGCTGTATTCCTCTCCTGGGCTTGCCCAGATCTAACAGCCAGCCTCATGGCTGCTGCTTCTTATATATAATTCAAATAAAGCCAGTTAAATGCACAGAAATAGTGCTCTTGACTCATTCAAAGCTTTTCTCTTCTCTTTTTATTACCACCTCTAATTTGTATGAACAATGTGCTTTAACACAACCATTTTTACCCAGATCTACTAAATCTGGGTAGAGCCACATTTAGTGGAAAACCCTGAAAATCATGGCAGCCTTAGAGGGACAACAACATGGGAGGCTGAGCTAACTGCAAAGGGCTGAAGACCAATGACTTTAAAAAGAACCCTTGTCCATCCATTCCTCTTCCAAACAGCATTCATTAGCACGGACTCCCAACACCAGAAAAGACCTCAGCTATTCTGATCCCTGCATTTGACATACGTGGACATTGAGTCACAGAGCATAAAATGATACATGTGGGAATCAAAGGAGCTGGAGGGAACTTCAGAGGCTAGAAGTAGACTCCGAGGCTCAGGGAAGTTGTGGTCCACCCAGTCAGTCAAGAACGCATTTCAGAAGGAGGAGGGAGTCGAATTCTCCATCCAGTACCATTGTACTCTCTCCGTAAGTTGATGCTTTGATCAAGTCAGGATCCATATCTTTGTAATTTGTATCAACAATTTCTAGGATTTAATTCAATTTAAATAATTATTAAGCACCTACTGTGGGCCATTTGCTGATGTAGGCGCTGGAGCCAAGTAGGATGAGTAGGATGCCTTTTCCAAAGACTAGCACTGAGATAATAATCATCCTGACCGCTCCTCTCCCTACCCCACAGCACTCACAAATCTTCTATTTTTCATTAAACTTCCTGGTTTTGAATTCACCAGTTCCTCTCTGGACTTTCTTTCAGGGGCCAGTCATTCCCTCACAGCTTGTCTGTTTCTTCTAAAACTGAACACATGACCTGGAAGCAACTTTCCAAATGGGGTCTGAGAAGTTCTAAGGACGAGGGCTTATTCTACCCTGGCTCATTTGGGGCATTATAGAGATAGGGATGGGGTCTGTGATTTCACTGGTCCAGGGAACTTCCACAAGAGGAAATTCTATCTATCAAAGCACTCTGTCACCTCCTGTGCACTTTCCCAGATCTCAAATCCCAGAAACTTGTCCAGATCACCTAAAGCTTACGTGACTTGTCCAGTGTCAATGTGTGACCCAAGTAAGACCCAAATACAGGTCTTCCTGGCTATTTCTCTATCCATCGTACCATATTGCCTCAGCACTTACACACTCCTATGTATCATTTGCCAAGCAAATGCATTTGTTAATGCAGCCCAACTTTGCCATCTTTTCAGTGGCCACATCACACTCCTGACGCACTGATTTTGCAGCCTGTTAAAATCCTCATCTTTTTTTTCATATGAGATGCTGCCTAGACATGTCCTCCTCATGCCAAAATTATACAACTGATTTTTTGAACCTCACATTTTATCCGTGTCCTGGAGAATCAGCTCATATTTCACTTTGTCCAGATCTCCTAAGATTCAAGTTTTATCATTTAGCACATCATCTATCCTTCCCAGCTTTGTATCGGGAGCAGATTTGATGTCCATTGTTTTATGGTATCATACAAGATATTAATTTTTTATTAATACTTTTTATTTGCAAAACATATGTATGGGTAATTCCTAAACATTAACCCTTACAAAGCTTTCTGTTACAAATTTTCCCCCCTACTCCCCACCCCTCCCCTAGATGGCAGGATATCCACTACATGATAATTATGTTAGAATACTTAAGAAATCGAATATATGTATAGTTATTGCATCATTTTTTGTGCAGGAGAAATCATATCTACAAGAAAGAATAATCCAATAAAGGAAATACAATGCAAGCAAACCTCAATAGAGAACATGAAAATGTTATGTTGTGATCCACATTTCACATCCCTCTCTCTGGGTGTATATGGCTTTCTTCAGTGAACAATTGGAACTGGTTTGAAACATTTCATTGTTGAAGAGAGTCATGTCCCTTAGAACTGATCCTCATATAGTATTTTGTTGCCGTGTATAATGATCTCCTGTTTCTGCTCATTTCACTGAGCATCAGTTCATGCAAGTCTCTCTAGGCCTCTCTGAAATCGTCCTGCTGGTCGTTTCTTACAGAACAATACTATTCCATAACATTCATATACCATCATTTATTCAGCCACTCTCCAGTTGATGGGCATCCCTTCAGTTTCCAGTTTCTAGTCACTACAAAAAGAGTTGCCACGAACATTCTTGCCCATGTGGGGCCCTTTCCTTCCTCTAAGATCTCTTTGGAATATAGGCCCAATAGAAACACTGCTGGGTCAAAGGGTATGCACAGTTTGATAACTTTTTGAGCATAGTTCCAAATTGCTCTCCAGAATGGTTGGATCCGTTCACAGCTCCACCAACAATGCATCAGTGTCCCAGTCTTCCCACATCCCCTCCAACACCTGTCGTTATCCTTTCCTGTCATTTTAGCCAATCTGACAGGTGTGTAGTGGTACCTCAGAGTTGTCTTAATTTGCATTTCTCTGATCAATAGTGATTTGGAGCACCATACAAGATATTAATAAAAATTGTGAAAAGAACCAAGGACAGAGCCTTGAATAGGCATTGCTGTATAACGCTGGAGCTGAGATTTTCCCCCATGTACTGTTAGTGCTGGTCATTCAAGTGGTTCTGAATTCAGAAGTGATGGCTGAAGGAATCTTTTTTCCTAAAAAGTTATCACAAGAGTACTTGCAAAAAATCAGGTACACAGTATTGTGCTGGTCCAGCTCTCTATCAACCCTGTCCAAAAAGGAAATACGTTTAGGTTGGCACAATTAGTGGAATCAGAGAATATCAAAGGGTCTCAGAGTCTGTCTACACCAACCCAGCCCCACAAATGAATCCTCCTACCACTGATCTGGGAGCCTCTAATTACCTCTAATGAAGGGACATGGTCCCCTTCCAAAGACAGCCCATTCCACTTTGGAATCTCACTAACCATTGGTAAGTTTGTGCTCACTGCTAGCTTCTACCCATCATTCCGAGTTCTCTGGGGTCCTCTGGGGGCCAAGTAGAACAAATCTATCGCCTCTGCCAAAGGAAAGATGTGGAGATGCCTGAAAGCAGGAACTATCATTAGCTATTCTCTGTTTTTTCTTTCCAAAGATCAACATCTTCAATTCCTTTAACTCATCCTTATACGGCGTGACCTCAGGCCATTCTCCATTGTGGTTTCATTTCTCTGAGCATTCTCTAGCTTGTTAATTGTTTAGTCTGGACTTAGGACTTCCCTGGTTTTGGTCACTCCAGGGAGAGAATCTTCTCTAACACTATTTGGGTCATAGCCAACTCTCCATGAGCCCATTTGGGGTTCTCTTGGCAGAGACACTGGAGTGGTTTACCATTTCCTTCTTCAACTCATTTTACAAGTGAGGAAACTGAGGCAAACAGGGTTAAATGACTTGCAAAGGGTCACACAGCTACTAAGTGTCTGAGGTCAGATCTGAACTCAAGTTTTTCAGATCACAAGCTCACTTTACATCTGGACATTTGCCTATTTGCCCTACCCTTTGTGACTTCACCTGATCCCAAACTGATGATTTCATTTCTTCCTGGCAAAACCTACAAGTGCTTTATATTTCAGAAAGTACTGAGGCTTTTTCCCTTCTTGAATTGAAGGCCTTAGTGAGTTTCCCAAGCAATAAAATTGACCCAGAGCTAAGACTGAGAGCAGAGGTTTTGTGTAAAAGTGATTACCAACAAGCTGGAACAACCAATTTATCTTAAAGTATCTTTTGCCTCAATTTGTTGAAGGGGGAGAAATCCTATTAACACCACATATTGGAGACTCAGAAACAACCCCATTCCAGTTTTTATTGAAAAAACAACTACTTTTTAAAACTTCTTTCCTTAGAAAAAGAGCTTCTTTGTTTTTCATTTTTATTTCGGAATCTGAGTTGCCAAGAGAGCCAGAGGTCAATGTCTATTTCAGACTTCAAAATCTCCACTCTCCCAGATCTTTTCCACACAAATTCTTATCTAACCATTATTCTTTCATCTTATACTTATGTTTGAAGGGATATTTTTAACCTAAGTGCTAAATTTTGTTTCTATCACTATTAAATCTTACCTTATTTAATTTTACCCAACATTCTAGCCTTTCCAATTTATAACCTTCCATTCGTTATGTGACTTATCCCTTCCAGGTTTGTAGCATTTGAAAATTTGATAAGTATGCTGGTAAATCTTTATCAAAAGTATTCCTTTCATCATTACTTTGGTCAGGCACCCCTTTCCATGTGGGCTCCAGACACTTGGACATGCCCACCTCTCTGCTCTCTGACAAGTTCCAGTGGTGAGGCCATATAAAGGATAAAGGAACAACAAGAGGATCCATCACCACATATAGATATTATCCCTTTACACTACCACAGGACTTCTGATATCTCAGCTGAAGAAGCTGTGGGGTACAATGGTGCCTAGAGCACTGGATGTGGGTTCTGGACTCTCTGCATTCACATCCTGCCTGAAACACTTACTGGCTAGTTGAATGATCCTGGACAAGTCACTTCATTTCTGTCTGCCTCATCTCCTCATCTGTAAAATAAATTCAATGACCTTTCAAGCTCCTTTCAGGCTTTAAATGTACAATCTCTCTCCAGTGTAAGGATTATCAGAAATTGTTTTGCATATCTGTCTGTGACTGTCTCTCTGTCTCTCCATCTCTGTCTCTCTTTCCCTCCTCCTTCCTTCCCTCTCTTCTTCTCTCTCCTCTCTGTCTCTCTGTCTCTCTTTCTGTTTCTCTCTGTCTCTGTCTGTCTGTCTCTTTCTCTCTGTTTCTGTGTCTGTCTGTATTTGTCTCTCTCTATTCCTTTGTCTCTCTCTCTCCCTCTCTTCCCCCTCTCTCTCCTTCTTTCTCTCCCTCCATCTCTCTCTGTCTGTTTCTCTCTCTCTCACTCTCTCTCTGTCTCTCTGTATTTCTGTCTCTGTCTCTGTCTCTCTGTCTCTCTCTCCCCCTTTTACTCTCTGTCTCTGTCTCTCTCCCCTCCCCCCTCCCCACTCCTTCTTCCTCTCCCTCTGTCTGTCTCTCATTTCTTAGGGTCCAGAGTAAGATATTAGATATTTTAGTGAGTGAGATCACCCCACAAGCAAGTGCCAATCTATAAAGACCAGAGTAACCAGAGTATAGCCAATGGTAGAAGCAGGAAAGCCTTCCAGGTCTTTTAAACAAAGACTCCAGAGCCATACTTCAGCCCTGGGTCTCATCTCAAGGCACAGTTAATACCGTGAGGTCAAATTTGGCTCCTGGCCCTAGGACTCCGGATTTCTCACACTCCTTGCCTAAGTTTGTGTATTCATGCACGGATCTTCAGAATCATGGCCTGACCAAGAGGCTCCTTTCAGGGATTTTGTTTCATTTGAAATGCTTTAGTCACCTAAATGGCCATTTTTTTTCTCTACGTTAGTCATGGTGGCTCTACATGGGCAGGGGCTTCTTCCTTTCAGTTTAAAGCCCTTTTGATTAGATTTGCAAGGCATAAAGCCCCTGTGAGGTACACTCCTTCCTCGGCCAAGAGTCTATCATTCCTATATTTTCATCCATTTTCCAGAAGTCTAAATTTTTTTTTCTCAGACTCCATCTTCTTAACTAGCTGTTCACTTCTCAGATGTGTTTTTCTTCTGTTCCTTGCTTGCCTCCAGTGAGCAGCACTGATGAAAACAGCACTTGGCCCCCGAGGTCTCCACTGTCGTATCCAAGACTTCATAATCTTTGGCACTATTTTCTAGATTCTTTCTGGAGTAACATTTATGCTCGTGTTAATCGTCACAAGTGCAATAATCACATGTAATCATGTTTTTTTGTCAAGTATTGGAAATCAGCAGCACTCAAAGAAAAATATACACAATGACTGCAATGATATCAATACAACTATCACCAAAAGAAAATCAAAATGTGAGGAAACAATAAATGGTGCTGTAGAGCCGATTATAAAACATACCTCCCTCCTCTCAATGTTCAGGTGGATAGCTACTGGGACAAAATGCTCTATACATGGTCATATATGGTTGCTCCCTTGAGTATTTTCTCTTAATTTTGTTCACTTTGTTATTGTCGTTATTACTAGAAGGCCTTCAATTTGGAGGGGAGACCAAATCATATGTTCAAAAATTATAATGATGTAAAATTATTTTCAAAAACCAACTTAAAAAGGATTAGCTTTGAGACCCCAGCTTTTAGGATAAGTACTCACTATTCAGCAAAAACTGCTGGGAAAATTGGAAACTAGTGTGGAAGAAATTAGGGCTTGACCCACACCTAACACCACATATCAAGATAAGATCTAAATGGGTTCATGATTTAGATATAAAAAGTGATTTTGTAAGTAAATTAGAGGAACGTAGTATAGTTTACCTCTCAGACCTGTGGAGATGGAATAAATTTATGTCCAGGGAAGATCTGGAACTCTTAACTGAACACCAGATAGATAATTTTGATTATATTAAATTAAAAAGTTTCTGTCCAAACAAAAATAATGCAGACAGGATTAGGAGAGAAGCATCAAATTGGGAAATCATCTTTACATTTAATGATTTTGATAAAGGCCTCATTTCTAAAATATATAGAGAATTGTCTCATATTTATAAGAATTCAAGCCACTCTCCAATCAATAAATGGTCAAAGGATATGAACAGACAATTTTCAGATGATGAAATTAAAACCATTTCTAGGCATATGAAAAGTTGCTCCAAATCACTATTCATCAGAGAAATGCAAATTAAGACAACCCTAAGGTACCATTACACACCTGTCAGATTGGCTAAAATGACAGGAAAATACAATGATGAATGTTGGAGGGGATGTGGGAAAGCTGGGACACTGATGCATTGTTGGTGGACCTGTGAACGGATCCAACCATTCTGGAGAGCAATTTGGAGCCACACTCAAAAAGTTATCAAACTGTGCATACCCTTTGACCCAGCAGCATTTCTATTGGGCTTATATCCCAAAGAAATCATAAAGGAGGGAAAGGGCCCCACATGTGCAAGAATGTCTGTGGCAGCCCTTTCTGTAGTGGCTAGAAACTGGAAACTGAATGGATGCCCATCAATTGGAGAGTGGCTGAATAAATTATGGTATATGAATGTTATGGAATATTATTGCTCTGTAAGAAATGACCAGCAGGATGATTTCAGAGAGGCCTGGAGAGACTTGCATTAACTGATGCTGAGTGAAATCAGAAGAACCAGGAGATCATTATACACGGCAACAACAATACTATATGATGATCAATTCTGATGGAAATGGCTCTCTTCAACAATGAAATGTTTCAAACCACTTCCAATTGTTCACTGAAGAAAGCCATATACACCCAGAGAGAGATATGATTTTTCTTGCACAACAATGATAAGTGTGGAAATATGTATACATATATTCGACTTGTCAAGTATTTTAATATAATTAACATGTAGTAGACTTCTGGCCATCTAGGGGATGGGAGGGGACTGGGGGTAAAATTTGCAATGGAAAGCTTTGTAAGGATCAATGCTGAAGAACTACCCATACATATGTTATGCAAATAAAAAGCTTTAATAAAAAAATAAAATAAAATAAAGGATTAGCTTTGGAAGGGTTCACTGCCACATATTTGAGGAGTGGATGAAGCAGAGACTTCATTATTCATTCTAGTGAATTGTGAATGGCTCCTAAACTCTGCAGGAGGTCCTATCAGTGCTCTCTAATAGGTGCCAGTCTTCCACAAGAAAATATAAAGACTTATCTCCTAATTCACCATTCCCTTGATTTCAAATTTATCTCCATGCAGCTTCAGTCTATTGGTTCTGGCTTTCTCTGGAGTCTCATTGGAGCTTCAAATCTATTCCCCCTTGCAAACCACAACCTTTCATATATTTCAATCTATTGCCCATATATATCCATCATATACTTCATCTATTGTGTCCACTCCAAACTCACTCTTCTCTGTGACAAATTAGTCTCTACTGCCAACTGTGGAACAAAGTCACTTAGCCCCTTTGGGCTAAGAGTGCAATCTACCAATCACTGGCGAGTCGTTATGGCTTTACTGCATCAATCCAGTCTTCATCTGGCCTTTTCTTAATTGTCCTGGATCTGCTGATCCTTCCTAAGATATAACACTCTGAGGTGAACGTGGACGTGGTCTGACCAGAGAAGTAGACCTATTGATGAAGCTGTTGATGTTCAAAATTCATAGTTCAGATTATATCCGACTTTGCCGAGCACTTGCAAGAGGAGAATCATCAAATGATCATAGATTCAGAGCTGGAAGGGACCTCAGACACTATGACCCCTCACATAACTAAGTGTCAGAGGAGTGAAGTAATTGGGTCTCACAGATAGCAAATGACAGAGCCAGGGTTTGAACATCTCTACTGTGTCTCCACAGCCAGTACTTCTTTCTACTGAGCTTGGCTGTCAAGGGAGTTAAAGGGGAAAAAATACTAAACAAAGTTGTAACTTTTTTTATTCTCTCTAAGATCAAAAGCTATGGGATTTGGATGTGGCATGGGCCGACTTGGGACGTGGTAACATCTTTAAGCAGAACTTGGGCATGACTTCTAAGGAATATTGTGGAAGAGATTCTCATTCAGGTGCAAGTTTGGCTGGATGCCCACTGAGGTCCCCTCTAATTAACTCCGCAATTCTGTGATATTGTTCTTTCTGGGCCGTGTTGCTCAGGGGAAAAATGCTGGATTTGTATTCAGAGGTTCTCCACTTGAATCCTGCTTCTCTTGCTTTTTACCCATATGATTTTGTGCAAATAAATCACTTCTCTCAAGACCTCAGTTTATTCATCTGTGAAATCTGAAGCTACTGGTAGGTAATCTCTAGGGTACCTATGACCTCTAAATCAATGGTCCCATGAAATTATGCAGCCCTGGGCATCATGGTTGAAATTGTACCCAGTTCTTTATACCTCCTGCACTCTGCAGTCATTTTCCTTTACCTTAATACTTCAAGGTTACATTGCTGTAAATCCAAAAAAGGCAAATTAGAATTCCTGAGGGCCATGAGTACCGGAAAGCTTTTAGTCTTCCAGATAATGACTGATTGCTAGCCAGGTAAAAGCATTGATCAGAGAGAACAAGATGCATTAAAAGAAAGAACATCAATTTATAAAGGGTTCAGTCTACATCCTGAGAAAGGATCAGAATAAGCTTAATGGTAATATTAATGTCAGTGCCCTGCCAAGCTTGATTCTCCATCATCTAGAAAATGAGGGAGCTAGTCTTTGATGCTTTCTGATCTTTAAGTTCCTTTCTAGCACTCTACTTTCTTCCAAGGTCTCTTTCAGTTCTTAAATTTAAATTTGCTGTGCAGAAATAAAAACCTCTTAATAATTGGGACTAGCCCCAAAGGGAATGGGTGGGGCTGCCCCACAGGGTATTAGGTTCTCACTGAGTCTTCAAGGAGAAGCTGGATGTCTACTTTTATATTTTACAAAATTCTATTTAAGTTATGAGTTGGACAGATTGGCTGCTAAGATCCTTTCTAGTTAAATTATGATTCTGTTTTGTACATCATTCTCCAACCTTGTCCCATCCCTTCTTCCCTCCTTGGATTTCCTCTCATGATAACATGATACCCTAGCCTTTCCCTTTACACTTCTAAATTAAATTCAATTCACCTAAAATTTATTAACTTTATTTTATGAGCCAAGAAACTGAGGATTCAAAGTCAAAAAGGAGAATCAAGCGCTATCTTCAAGGATTCTACATTTTGCCTTCAGGATATCCAAAATCAGCTGCCCATCTTTGATAATAAACCCTTGTCTCATTCCTTTATTCTCAAGGTGAATTTTTCATTCACTCTATCAAATAAAATAATGACTCTAAACAAATTCTAGAGCAGCAGAATCATCAAAAAGACAATGTAAAGCAATTTTCCAGCCCAGGACAACTTAGAAGATCAGCAGAAAAGGTCTGGCACAACTGGGCGAGAGTGAAGTGCAGAATAACACAGTCCACATCAGTGTAGACTCAGCCTTAGAAAACCAGGAGTGGGCCTTGGGAGACCCTGAATCAGCTGCAACTCTCACACCACAGATAATAATAAGATGGAACAACTAGTAAAAAGGAGATTATAGGGGCATCTTTGCTAGTATCAAGGCAGAATTCTGTGGCTTTGCCCATACTAGAATCCAGTTCACAGTCCTGAGTGGTAGTCCCAGGGTGAGGAGGAGCTTGCAACTACAGTGGAGTGGGGATCTTCCTCACAGTTCCAGGGCAGAAAAGAATGCTTGTGATCACTTACAGACCAGAGCACAGGCCAAAAGAATAGTAAACATATCTCTCCTTAGATCATATCACCTTAGAAGGTCTGAAAACTTACAGGTCTCTATAATTATCTCTGAAAAGAAATACACAAAACAGTACACTTTCCACCTTGAAGACAAAGCCCTATTTTAACAAAAAGTTAAAAGTCAAGACTGAGAAAATGAGCAAACAACAGAAAAAGATTCTGACCACAGAAAGTTATTATGGTAACAAGGAAGATCAAAACATATACTCAGAAGATAGCAAAGTCAAAACTCCCAAATTGAAAGTCTCCAAGAAAAATATTTGTTGGGGCTAAGTTCTTTTCAGGATTAAGCTCATTATGAGGCACTCTCTCTCCCCCTCATAGTATCTTCTATCTAATGGCACCTTTCTTCTTACTATAGCCAACTCTGGTTAGTCTACTAAACTTCTCTATGGATCTAACCAGCCATACCCAGGCCTATGAGATATTCCTTTAATGTATTCTTCCAAACTCCTTTCCTTGATCATGGCAACCCTATTGTTCTCTCAACTTTATTTCATATTTGTCCCTCTGATGTCTATTTTACCTCTTGTTTTTTCTGTTACCTCTTTCCTTAAATAAACCTAGCTTTTAGCACAGAAAAAAAAATATTTATTGGTCTCAGGCAAAGGAAGAACTTAAAAAAGATTTTGAAAATCAAATAAAAGTAGAGAAAAAAGCAAAAAAAAACAAATTAGAATGATGCCAGAAATTATCAAAAATAAGTCAACTGTTAGTAAAGATGCAAGAAAAAACTCTGAAGTAAACAACACCTTAAAAATAGACTAGGCCAAATGCTCAAAGTAAGTACAAAAAGCCAATGAGGATAAGAATATGTTTTAAAAAATGGACTTGGTTGGGGCAGCTAGGTGGCGCAGTGGTTAGAGCACCAGCCCTGAAGTCAGGAGGACCTGAGTTCAAATCTGGTCTCAGACACTTCCTTGTTGTGTGACCCTGGGCAAGTCACTTAACCCCAATTGCCTCAGCAAAAAGCAAAAAAAAAAAAAAATAGACTTGGTCAAATGGAAAGAGAGGTATATTCATTAAAGGAAAAAAAATTAAAAATAGAATTGGTCAAATGGGAAAAAATCAAAAGTAAAAATGAAAATTGTGGAAAAAATAATGCCTTCAAAATAAGAACTGATCAAATGGAAGCTAATGACTTTATGAAAAATCAAGAAACAATATAGCAAAATCAGGAGAGATATCTTTGAAATTACTGTAATACCCGAAAGCCATATTTTTTAAAAGCCTAGACATCATTTTTCAAGAAATTGTGAAGGAGAATTGCCCTAATACTCTAGAATATAATAAATATTGATAATTATAAATAAGTATTGATAAAATAAATATTGAAAGAATCAACCAATCACCTCCTGAAAGAGATCCCAACATGAAAACTCCCAGGAATATTATAGCTAAAACCCAGAGGTTCCAGGTCAAGGAGAAACTATGTTCTTCAGGGAGAAAAAGGATTTTCAATAAAGTAAAGAACATTCAAGTGTTCTTGATGAAATGACCAAAGCTGAGTAGAAAACTTAACTTTCAAATACAAGAGTCTAGGGGAGCATAAAAAGGTAAATTGGAAAGAGAAATCATTAGGGACTAAATGAGATTAAAGTGTCTATATTCCTACATAGGAAGATGATACTTGTAATTCATAAAAAATTTTCTCATTATTACAGCAATTAGAAATCATATGTATAGACAGAGGACATAGGTGTTAGTTGAATGTGAAAAGATGATATCTAAAAGAACAAAATTAAAGGATGAGAGAGGAATGAACTGGGAGAAAGAGAAAGGGAGAGATATAATAGGGTAAATTACTACTCAAAAAAGAGGCAAGAAAAAGCTTTTATAGTGGAAAGGAAGAAGACAGATGCAAAGGGGAATGAATAAACCTTAATCTTATCAACATTGGCTCAAAGAGGGAATAATATACACATTCAATTGAGTATAGATTTCTATCCTACCCTACAGGATAGTAGGAAAAGAAGAGGATAAGAAGAAGAAGGCAGGCTGGCAAAGGCAGTTGTTGAAAGCAAAATACTTTTGAGGAAGGACAGGGTAAAAGGAGAGAGAGAATAGAATAAATAGGGTGAATATAGTTAACAAAAGTAATTGCAAAAATTACTCTCTAATAAAGGTTTCATTTTTCAAATGCATAGATAACTGAGTCAAATTTATAAAACTAAAAGCCTTTCCCCAATTGATAAGTGATCAAAAGGTGTGAGCAGTTTTCAGATGAAGTAATCATAGCTATCTATAGCCATATGAAAAAATTCTCTAACTCACTATTGATTGGAGAAATGCAAATTAGAATAATCCTGAGGCACTATCTCATATCTATTAGATTGGTTAATAGTATAGAAAAGGAAAATGAGAAATTTTTTTCCAATTTTTTTCTTTATTAAAGCTGTTTATTTTTCAAAACATATGCATGTGTAAGTCTTCAACATTAACCCTTGCAGAACTTTGTGTTTCAATTTCTTCCATTCTCTCACCCTCTCCCCCAGATGGCAAATAGTTCAATATATGTTAAACATGGTAGAAATATATGCATACACATTTATACAATTACCTTGCTGCACTAGAAAAATCAAATCAAATCAGAAATAAATAAGAAAGAAAATAAAATGCAAACAAGCCACAATAAAAAGAGTGAAAATGCTATGCTGTGATCTCCATTCAGTTCCCACAGTCCTCTCTTTGGGTATAGATGATTCTCTTCATCACAAGGCCATTGCGACTAGTCTGAATAATCTCAGAAAATGAGAAATTTTAGAGAGGATGCATGGAAAAATGAGACATTAATGCATTGTTGGTGGAGTTACAATTCAGTCCTTCTATATAGCCAAGGGGATATAAAACTATGCATATCCTTTGACCAAGCAATATCACTACTAGGTCTGTATCTCATAAGAGGGAAAAAAATAAAAAGCAAAAGGACCTACATGTACAAAAATATTTATAGCATTTCTTTTCTGGGGGCAAAGAATTGAAATTGAATGGATGCCCATTACTTGGGGAATGACTGAATAAACTGTGGTTTTTGATTATGATAGAATACTATTAATGTTTTTAAGTGTTTTATTTTCAAAACATATGCATGGATAATTTCTCACCATTGACCCTTGCAGAGCCTTGTGTTTTAGATTTTCCCCTCTAGATGACAGGCAATCCAATATATGTTATAGATGTTAAAATATATGTTAAATCCAATATGTGTAAACATATTTATACACTTCTCTTGCTGCACAAGAAAAAAAAATCAGATCAAAAAGGAAAGAAAATGAGTAAGAAAACAAAATGCAAGTGAGCAACATCAAATAGAGTGAGAATGTTATGCTGTGATTCACACATTCAGTTCCCAAAGTCCTCTCTCTGGTTGCAGTTGGCTCTCTTCATCACAAGATCATTGGAACTGGCCTCAATCATCTCATTGTTGGAAAGAGCCACGTTCATCAGAATTGATCATTGTAGACTACTATTAGTGTGATAAGAAATGATGAGCAGTATGTTCTCTGGCAAGTGAGTTGTACAAAGTAACAGTAATATTGTAAGATGATCAGCTGTGAATGACATGACTATTCTCAGCAATACAATGATCCAAGAGGACTTTGAAGGAGTTACAATGAAAAATGCTCTCCATATTTAGAGAAAGAACTGATGGTTCTGAATGCAGTTTGAAGCAAACTTTTTTAAGCTTTATTTTTCTTGACTTTTTGGAGGGGAGGGTCTATTTTTTCTTTCACAGCATGACTATTATGAAAATGTATAATCTATTTTGAATTGTTTGCATTCTCAAGGAGAGGGATTGGGGAGGGAGGAAAAGAGAGAATATGGAACTCAAATTTTTCAAACAATTGTCAAAAATTATTTTTACATGTAAGTAGGCAAAAATAAAATATTAAATAAAAAGACCCCCCAAAAAAGATAATTGCAGCTGTTTGTTTCAGGCACCAAAATGTCTAGTTATAATTACGTTATCTGTTTTCTCTCCAGGATCACCTAGAAGGGACAGTGTTTTTATTTCCAGGAGTACATTTCTGTTTGTTGTTTTACCTTTCACCTTTTGTTGATACTACCCATGCTAGAATGGCAAAATTCCCTCTTATTTCTCCTTTGATTTCTATATATTTCTTATCCTGTTTGTTGTTCTTCTGAATTGCAGATGCTTAAGTGGTACAGATGGTTATTTCCTTGGACAGCTGTTTTAGCACAGGGAGATTTGCTGAAGGCAACTGACTTTTCCTTGCTCATTTAAATTCTTTCCTTTGTGAATAATATTTTTTTCCTTTTGCTGAGGCTTAGTCTAACATGCTCCCACATATTATTAATTTGTACCGTTTGTGAATGCTGAGCTTCTACTAACCTTTATTTTCAGAGAGTAAGTAAAATGCAAGGGCATCAGACTTGGAAGTCAGGAAAGATATGAGTTTAAAAAAGGGGAAAAAAACTATTTATACTCCTTGCCTCCCTCTTCTAACTTCTTCTCTTTTCCTTCATTTCTCAATCTTTTGTTATCTGCCTTCTTACCTTTTTACATCAAATTGTTCTCTCCAAAATTAACAATAGTCTTTTAAAAAAATCAATTTTCACTAATACTCTTTGTTTTCACATCACTGACTTTTGCTAATTCATCTCTTTTCCCTCAGAGAATAATCTCTTATAGCAAAGAATAAAACAGTAAAAAAAAAACAGTTCAGGAAACAGAACTATCTGATGTTTTGTATAAGCCTCCTTACCCATAGTTCCCCACTTTTGCAAAAAAAAAAAAAACATATGTGTGTCTTGCTTTGGGAGAAGCTAAGCGAAGGTCATTGATGAGATTTAGAATTGAAAAGGACTTTGGAAACCAACTGGTACACTTTGTAATTTAGAGATGAGGTCCTGAGTTACAAAGAGGTTAAATTCATAGAGATAGTAAGTAACAGAGCTGAGATTCTGATCTAGTTCTTCAGACTCCAAAACTAGCAAGTTTTCAGTGTCTCATGGCTTGGTGAAGTATAAAGAGCCAGAAGATCTAAATTCAAATCTTGGTTCTTTTGCCTCCCCCACACGTGACTTTGGTTATTTAATCTCTCTGTGTTTCAATTTCCTCAACTGTAAATGTCCTAGAAGATTTCAAAGATCTCTTCCAAATCTAAATTATGAATCCATAATTTCTTGGGGCTGTTTGATCATTATAATGTCAGTTTCATTAGCATTTGGGTTATTTTTTTGCCACCCTTCTCTTCATTTTCTTTGGTGGAGTCATTGTGGATATTGTGTCTCTACTTACTTTACTTTGCATCAGTTCAGAGAAATCTTTAATGCTTGTCTGAATTCATCATAACCGTCATAATCATTTCTTATGCACATTCACATACCCACACTTGTTGAGGCATTTGCCAAGGGATGGGCACTCCAATCAAGCATTATTGCCAATTACTTCTCACGGTGCCTTCTTTCTATTGCTCACACATGACTTTTTATTAGTCTGTCTCTCATCTCCACACTTGTACATCTACTATTATGTTCCAAATGGTGTTACACATTGGGAATACAAACACCCAGAATTAAACAATCCTTCCCTACAAGAAGCTCATGCTCTTTTGGGAGTAAATATGGTGTGTGTGTATGTGTGTGTGTGTGTGTGTGTGTGTGTGTGTGTGCATTACACATATATGTGTGTATATATATATACATATATATGTATGTATTAGATACAAATAAATCCAAAGTAATTTTGGGTGCAGGCTATAAATCAATCAGGCAATCAACTAGCATTTATTAAGTATCTACTATGTGTGTGGCACTATACTAAGCACTGAGGAGGCAAAGAATGGCAAGAGATGGTCCCTGCCCTCAGGAAGCTCACATTCTAATGGGGAAATACCCTGTAAATAACTATGAAAAAAAAGATCTATACAGACTAGATTGGGGGGCGGTCTTAGAGGGAAGGCAGTAAGATTCATAAGGACTCAAATAGACTTCTAACAGAAGGTTCAACTTTAGCTTTTCAACAAAGACTCCTTCATGGAAATGTTAATAAGATAAAAAGATTTCTTGACAAATTCAACACAGTGATCATTGGATTCCAAAGTTCTCTGATCATTAAAATGAGATATACAAGCATTAATTAGCTGCCTAATAGGTGTGAGGAACTATTGTGGGTCCTGAGAATGCAAAAGCAAAAATGAAATTGCTCCTCTTCAAGAGGAGCTTCTATTCAACCAGAGGCTAATTGAAGAAATAAAAAGTTCCATGAGGGGCAGATAGGTGATACAGTAGATAGAGTGCCAAGCCTGAAGTCAGACAGACTCATCTCCCTGAGTTCTTTACCTCCTGAGACATTTATTAATTGTGTGGCTCTGGACACTTTACCTTATTTATCTTAGTTTCTTCATCTATAAAATGAGTTGAAAAAGGAAATGGCAGACCACTCTAGTATTTTTGTCAAGAAAACTTAAGTGGGGTTACAAAGAGTCAGATATGACTAAAAAGTAACTGAATAACAAAAATAATACTGTCCAAATGGAAGCTGGATTCTCCATAAATAGGGAGATTATCCATATGTGTGGCTTCATGAAATACTAATTTTACTGCTTCAATACTATGGCAATTCTGAAGAGGCAAAGATCCTTTATGACTAGGGTCAAGGTTCTTGTTGAGGATTCCTGGATAGATTTCAAGGAGTTCATAAATTAGAATGGGAAAAATATTTTCATTAACCTTTGGTCTACTCTGTAGTTACATGTATTTTATGCATTAAAAGACCTTATTCTGAGAAAAGATCCATAGATTTCTTCAGACTGCCAAAGAGGCTCATGACCCCCCCCAAAAAAAAAAGATTATGAATCTCTGGACTGCAGGACCTGGAAAGTTGTGAGGGAGAAGTGGAGGGAGAAATTCTAGATGGGAAAGTTACTCAGTCTCCAAAGAGGCAACTTCTGTATCACTGAGTTGGGCTTCCTCCTTTGCTGAAAAATTTCCAAAGAAATATATGTCAAAGCCTCATTAATACATTAGTTTTTTATAATTATCATCTCTTGTAAGTGGGAATAAATTATTGAGCAATGGCTTATTAGTACAAAGGACATTTGTCAAACTCAATTATCCTTAGGGGGTTCAGACACCAATTTCTGCCTTTTGAATTAAAGAGCAGCCTCAAATGACCCCATATCCAAATGTCCCTTCTCTAGGAGTGGGCATATGGTTCATCCATTTAGTCTTCTTGGTCTCCCTGATGGTGTCCTTGGGCCATGGCCCCATTCAGCTACACAAGTTTAATGTCAGAGAGATAATGATGTCCTAACAAGTGTTAACCCTCTGCCTGTTCCCTTTGTCACTGTGGGCTTCTTCATGGTCTGACCCTCCTGAGATTTTGAAGAAGATTGTCACTGCGTTAGCAGGGATCCTAACTGGAGCCCAAGGGTGGTTTTGAATGCGTGCAACTTATTAGCAGAGTCCCAACAATGCCAGAGATCTCTCTTTGCAGGCAATTCTTTCCATTTGGGCTGCTCTGTCTCCATTGTAGTTGCTATTTTGCTCCAGAGACTGCTCCCTTGCTGTCAATCTAATCCAAGCATTTAGTATGCACCAGAAACTGTGCTAAATGCTGGGGATAAAATTAATTAAAAAACCCCAATCCCAAACTCAAAGAGCTCATAATCTATTTGAGAAGACATCACCACAAAAGCATCGGGGGATCAGTGGATATTCACTGGGGGAGTCTCTTGTTCTGTGGAGCTGAAATCAGCCAGAGTTGCACATACATCTTGGTATGAGCTGAGAAGTCCAGTTTCTTTCCTCTATAACAAAAAGAAGAATTTGGTACTTTGTCCTCCAGTACTCCAGTCAGAAAGCAAAGGAGGCAAAGGGAGGTAATATCAGTCAAGGCCTGAATTAGCAGCATGGTGGTAAGATTAGAGTGATGAGCTTAACAAGGGGCACCCTGTTCTTTGGAGCAGATCAGGCTTTTGAGGAAGGGAAACCTTCTCCTTTCATTTTGGATCCTAAAAGACTATCCCAAAGGGAAGAGGACACAGATGGGAAGTATACCCAAACGAGGTAGAGATTTGCCTAGGAGGTCATGAGCTCTTACCTTGGAGCCAGGTGGGAGGAAGCTCGGAGACTCATCCTTGTGGTTTGAGGCTGGCACAAAGAGATCTCAGGGATGGATCCCACATTTTTAACATGACTGTGGACATCTATGGCATCTGTGACAAGCAAAAGATTTTTGTCACCACCCAGAAAATCCCCTGAGTTTTCACGGAAGACAAGCAAGCAACCAGAGAATATATTTGTTCTGGAGTGGTTGGTAAGGATCTCTCGACTATCCAAGCCCCAAAGTAACAAACTCACCTTTGTTTATTGGAATACATACTATGAATGCTCCTGAAAGGAAGAGGGAGAGGGCACATATAATTCACAAAGAATAGTTCAATATCAGTGTCATTGTCACTGTCAATGACCAACAAGATGGACAATTAGACGCTTCTCTGGTCTTCTTGACCTTTCAAATTTCTCTAAACTAGGACTTACACACGAGATAAGCATTTTCAATTGTCTCCATGGTCTAGGACCCAACTTCCAAACTGTGGTTTGCAGTCTCATTTGGGATCTCATAACTGAAAAATTATGATTTATTATTCATAAATGTTTGATTTGTATCCCTATTTTATATATTTATAAACCCAGGGTTACATCAAAATTTCTCCAGTGAAAAGGGGTCACAAGTGGAAAAAGTTTAAGAAGCCTTGGTCTAGGACTCCAAGAACTTAAAAGAAGTAACAATTCAGCTGAGAAGGTTATTGATCTCTGTTCCCTACCATACTCACTCAGCATTTCCTCATTGTGAATTCAAAAGCAGTTAGGCAGCAGAGTGAGTGGGTAGAGAATTGGGCCTGGATTCAGAAAGAAGGATTTGAACTCAGGTCTTTTTGACTCCAAGACCAGCATTTGAACCACTGTGTCATCTAGCTGCTCTCAAATGTTATGAAAAGTCATTTTATGAAAGCCACAGACATGTAACAGAGATCCAATCTACACCAATACCCTTCCCAGTATTGAGGGAATGGCAGAAGTTTGCTAAGGCAATAAGAGAAGCACAGTAGGGCCATTCTATATGCCATAAAAGAGATCACCTGAGGGAACTGGAGCAACTTGCATGTGTGTACTCTCTACCACTATTTAAAAAGAGAGAGAGTCTGAAGTGAGCAATAGGGGAAAATAAAGGGAAAAAATACAAAATTATTAATGATCTCAAGAGGTAAGAACTGAGTTTCCCTTTTTTTAATTAATACTTTTTATTTGCAAAACATATGTATGGGTAATTCCTAAACATTAACCCTTACAAAGCTTTCTGTTACAATTTTTCCCCCCTACTCCCCACCCCTCCCCTAGATGGCAGGATATCCACTACATGATAATTATGTTAGAATACTTAAATGGAATATATGTATAGTTATTGCCACACATTTTTTTTGTTCAGGAGAAATCGTATCTATAAGAAAGAATAATCCGATAAAGGAAATACAATGCAAGCAAACCTCAATAGAGAACATGAAAATGTTATGTTGTGGTCCACATTTCACATCCCTCTCTCTGGGTGTATATGGCCTTCTTCACTGAACAATTGGAATTGGTTTGAAGCATTTCATTGTTGAAGAGAGTCATGTCCCTTAGAACTGATCCTCATATAGTACTGTTGTTGCTGTATATGATGATCTCCTGGTTCTGCTCATCTCACTCAGCATCAGTTCATGCAAGTCTCTCCAGGCCTCTCTGAAATCGTCCTGCTGGTCGTTTCTTATAGAGCAATAATATTCCATAACATTCATATACCATAGTTTATTCAGCCATTCTCCAATTGAAGGGCATCCATTCAGTTTCTAGGTTCTAGCCACTATGAAAAGGGCTGCCACAAACATTCTTGCACATGTGGGTCCCTTTCCTTCTTTTATGATTTCTTTGGGATATAAGCCCAATAGAAACACTGCTGGGTCAAAGGGTATGCACAGTTTGATAATTTTGTGAGCATAGTTCTAAATTGCTCTCCAGAATGGTTGGATCCATTCACAGTTCCACCAACAATGCATCAGTGACCCAGTCTTCCCACATCCCCTCCAACATTCATTGTTATCTTTTCCTGTCATTTTAGCCAATCTGACAGGTGTGTAGTGTTACCTCAGAGTTGTCTTAATTTGCATTTCTCTGATCAATAATGATTTGGAGCACCTTTTCATATGATTATAAATAGTTTTAATTTCATCCTCTGAAAATTGTCTGTTCATATCCTTTGACCATTTATCAACTGGAGAATGGCTTGAATTCTTATAAATGTGAGACAATTCTCTATATATCTTAGAGATGAGACCTTTATCAGAACCCTTAAATGTAAAGATGATTTCCCAATTTGATGCTTCCCTCCTAATCTTGTCTGCATTAGTTTTGTTAGTACAGAAACTTTTTAACTTAATATAATCAAAATTATCTATCTGGTGTTCAGTTAAGAGTTCCAGATCTTCCCTGGACATAAATTTATTCCATCTCCACAGGTCTGAGAGGTAAACTATACTACGTTCCTCTAATTTACTTACAAAATCACTTTCTATATCTAGATCATGAACCCATTTAGATCTTATCTTGGTGTGTGGTGTTAGGTGTGGGTCCAGCCTTAATTTCTTCCCCACTAGTTTCCAATTATCCCAGCAGTTTTTGCCAAATAGTGAGTACTTATCCCAAAAGCTGGGGTCTTTGGGTTTATCAAACACTAAATTGTTAATGTTATTACCTAGCTTGTCTTGATATCCTATTCTATGCCACTGATTGACTGCTCTATTTCTCAGCCAGTACCAAACGGTTTTGATGACCGCTGCTTTATAATATAGTTTTATATCTAGTACAGCAAGGCCACCTTCATCTGTCTTTTTTTTTTCATTAATTCCCTTGAAATCCTTGACCTTTTGAAGAACTGAGTTTCTCACCCAAGACAAAAGCTAAAAAGGATTTTAGGACTAATGTTAACCATGTGACTATTCTCCATTAGAAAAGTTTGAAATTTTTTTTACCTTGTTTTCACTCTGCTGACTGGGGAGGAAAAATAACAGATTTTCCAGGTGATTGATATAGAGTCCTGCTCTCTGGTTCTGCAGGCTGGGGCCTCCAGAGCCCTCATCACTCTCAAGGGCCAGTTCTGGACACTTAAGAACTTGCTGAATAAAGAAAGCAACTCTATCCAGAAGGGTCACAGTTGCTCAATGGGGAGTTTCTGAGTAAACACGAAGAACAAGGAACCCAGGCCACCTCTTACAAAGTCACATTTCTTTAAAACAAACACGTGAACAGATCAGATACAACAGGTAAGAACAAATTACTTCTTTCCCAGAAGTTCTGTGTCTTTTCTTTCTCACCTTTGATTTTTTTTACAAGTCTCCCAAGGCTTAGAGCTCAAAACCCATGGAGTAAAAGGCTCCATTCCACATGCCTGGAACCATGTAGAAAAAGATCCTATTTCCCCCTCTTCCCCTATTTCTCCTTTCTCCCTTTCACTTTTAATACAGTCCTCTGCCCCAAGAAAGAAAACACAAAGACTGTAAGTATAAACAGACAAACATACTAGGAAGATATTAACAGAAAGGTAACATATCTCCTAAATCAGGTAAAAGAACCTAAACATCTATAAATCAATGTTGCAAGACAAAGAAAATTAATCATCACTCATGTCAAATGGAGGGGGAATACCATGGGTATGGATGTGGAAAGTACTTTTAATCATGTGTAAAGTACTTTTAATCATATGTAATTGGTTCCAGGATCCAAGTTGCAGTAATTTTATTTATTTATTTATTTAACAATACCATCTTGCTTTGTATGCTTTTAATATTTGGCTGTAAAGATTGTGTGTAAATATCCAGAGTGCCATAATATTTAAACTGACCAATTTAGTGTTATAACTACTTTGAGAGGCTATGTAAACTAAAATCTTTAATTAAAATGACTCAGTTTCGTGTAATTTCACATCAGTAATTCAGTGAATTATATCGCCATACTATGGCTTGCATTATAATTATTTACTTCAGTGTGCAATATTTTAACAGTAAACATATTTAAGTAAATATGTGTTTAATTACACACACAAACATACACACATATCCATGCATATGTATATATATTTATATATACATATGCATCTATGTACTATACATATAGCCTCATCATACTTTTTCCAATCTTAAGCCAATCAGTTGTTCCATGTAACTATTGCTTCTTAACATGCATGCAGGTTTCTCAGCAGAGAAGTAAAGTGACCTTTACTTTACTTTACTTTAGTAATCTCATCTTTTTGATGACTTGCCATATTTTCTTGTGACCTATAATGTGTCAAAGGCTTTGATGTAGTCAAAGAAACAGATGTAGAGGTATTTTTGAAACTCCTTTGCTTTCTCCATAATCCAGTTAATATTGGCAATTTGGTCGCTAGTTCCTCTGGCTCTTTGAAAACCAGTCTGTCTCACTGGTAATTCTGGGTTCATATATTGCTAAGGCCTACTTTACAGAATTTTAAGAATAACCTTGCTAATGGTGAAATGAGAATAATTATTCATTAATTTGAATATTCTTTGGTATTGCCCTTCTTTAGGATTGGGATGTAAACTGATCTTTTCCAAACCCAGTGGCTGTTGTTGAGTTTTTTAAATTTTCTGCTGGAATTCCATTACCTCCTCTAAACTTACTATTAGAAATGTTTCCTAAAGTTCCATTCTCCAAGATGTCTAGTCCTAAATCAGTACTTACACCATGCTAGTTATTGCTGATGTGAAGATCTTTCTTATATAGTTCTTCTGTATATTCTTGTCATCTCTTCTTATTCTCTTCTGCTTCTATTAAGTCCCTATCATGTTATCTTTGATTATGTTAATTTTTGCATGAAATATTCCCTTGATATTTGTAATTTTCTTGAAGAGATCTCATCTTTCACATTCTGTTGTTTTCTTCTATTTCTTTGCATTATTAATTTAAGCAATTTAAGCAATGTAAGAAGTTACATCTTCTTGCTAGTCTCCAGAATTCTGCATTCAGTTGGGTAAATCTTTCCTCCTCTTTTACCTTTCACTTTCCTTCTTTCCTCACATTTTGTAAAGCTTCAGTAGACAGCCATTTTGTTTTCTTGCTCTTTTTCTTTGAAATGTTTTTGTTGCTGCCTCTTTTATAATATTATGAATCTCTTCTCTGTCCATAGTTCTTCAGACACTCTACCAAATCTAATCCCTTAAATTTATTCATCACCTTCACTTCATATTCATAAGGGATGTTATTAAGGTCATACTTATATATACCTGATAGTTTCCCTACTTTCTTTGATTTAAGTGTAAATTTTGCAATAAGAAGCTCATGATCTGATCTACATTCAGCTTCAGGTCTTGTTTTTTTTATGATTGTGCAGATCTTTTCCACCATTGGTGGCAAAGGATGTAATCAATCTGATTTTGGAATTGATGTACATATGTAGGTTTGCCTTTTGAGTATTTGCTGTGGCTAGCAAGCTATCTTGACAAAAACTCTTTTTAGTTTATATCTTGCTTCATTTTGAACTCCAACGTCAAATTTGTCTATTATTCCAATCATCTTTTGATTCCCTACTTTAGTATTCCAATTCCAATCCGCCATGATGAATATAACTTTTGGGGGGGTATAATTTATAGAAGATATTGTAGGTCTTCATAAAATGGTCCAACTTTAGCTTCTGTTGTTGGAACATAGACTTGTATACTGTAACTTTAATAGTTTATCTTGGATTTGGGTAAATATAATTATGTGATTTTAAAGATTCTGCCACATCAATGCTTTTCCTACCCTCTTAGAGACTAAGAGGATTACTACATTTCTTTTAAGGGATTCTTGCCCACAGCTATATGTGCGATGAGCACCTGAATTAAATTCACCTATTCCCCTCCATTTAAGTTCACTGACACCCAAGGTATTAATGTTTAATTTTTCCATCTCCTGTTTGGCTACATCCAGCTTTCTTCATAGATCTTACATCCCAAGTCCCTGTGCAATATTGATTTTTACAGCATCAGGTTTTCCTTTCATCATCAGACACATCTGCGACTGAGCTTCCTTTTGCCTTCGGTCCAACCACTTCGTTCTTTCTGGAGCTATTTATAGTCGTCCTCCTTTCTTCCTCAGCAGTGTTTTGGGCACTTTCTGACCTAAGGGGCTCATTTTCCAATGTCATCTCTTTTATCATTTTAGCACCATCCGTGGGTATTTTGGCAAAGATACTAGAACGATTTGCTGTTTTCCTTTTCTGGTGGATCACTTTTTGTCAGAACTCTCCACTATGAGCCATTTGGATAACCCTACATATAATACATGTATGTTTGTGTATTATATATGTGTATTATGTATACATATACATTATATATACATATACATATAATACATATAATAGTTATGCAAACTCTTCAGCCATGGCTTTGGTTATCTGAGATAGATAAGGGATGAGCAAAGCTGCTAGTGTCTGAGGTCGGAGTTTGACCCAGCCCTTTCTCTCCAGATGCAGTGTATTTTATGCTGAATCATTTTTCTTTCAGCTGGAATTTGAGCGCTCCTAGTATTGTAGACTTCAGTTTGGAATTCCATTTTCCAGATGAGAAAATGAAGGATCCTGGAGATGAAAGGACTCATCCTAAGGTTACATAGCCACTGAGCATCTCAGCCCTTCCTGACTTCTAGCTCAATGACTACTTCTCCTAAGTCTTTAGTCTGGGACCCATGACTTTGCTAGCTTCTCCCATCTTCACCATCCATCTGAGGAAGGGAATAGGGAGGGAATTCTATGAGAGGGGAATGGACAGCCAATCCAAGGAGACTTCAGGCAGCGGGCCCTCTCAGACAGCTCTCACTGTGCTTGGAAAGTCCCAGCCCCTCATTTGGCAAGAGCTGATCACCCCAAAGCCACATTCATCATGTTTTTCTAAAGCTTTCATTATGCCAATAACCTTAAGCATCCTTGACAAATTATGTGAAGAACGAGCCTGTGGCTTCTCCTGCTGCGGCCGGGATATGGGCTAATTAGAGACAAAACGGGGAGAAGACTAGACAGTAAAAGAGCCAAGAGGAAATTTTTGTGTCTCTTTCCTTTTCAGTGAGCTCTCCCATCTGCTGAGCTGTCCCCCATCTCTAAACAATAAGAGCTTCTGCTGAAAAGATGAGTCTCTCTGGTCAGCAGTGAGCCATCTTGGGATTGATATTGGAATCAAAGGAGTTTGGGCTAAAATCATGACTTTGGTCTAAAATTGGAAGCAAGAACAAGGAAAGGTTTCTTGGAGCAGGAGGGTTTGAGCAGAACCATCAAGGAAGCCAGGGAACCCAAGAGGCAGGGCTGAGGAGGCAGAATTCTAGGCAATGGGCATACCCTGTGCAGAGACCCACAGAGGTGGATGGATATGAAGGACTACAAGTAGGGCCATATTCTAGAATCCGGGAGGAGAGTGAGTTGTAAGAGTATGATAGGAGGAGGCAGATTACAAAGAGCCTGGAAGGCCAAACAGAGAGGTTTCTATTTATTCTTGGAGGCAGTAGGGAGCCCTCAGAGTTTAATGAGTGGGAGAGATGTCTGTGTGATGTGATCATATCTGAATTTTAGGAAACTCTTTTGACGGTTTAGCAAAGGAAATTGGGAAATTTCACTTGAATGATGTCAAAATGTTTTGCCAACGTTAAAACACTTGGATAAATATGAGCTGTTGTGATTGAGTTCCTCCATAAGGATTGAGGGTTAGGGGGAAGACAGAGAGTGGGTGGGTGACTTCCTTCCTATGGAGAACTCTATTTGAAAGCATATAACATAACAACAACAATAATAATCACAGTAAAAATGCCATCATCACCAACAATACCGATAAAACTAATAATAGCAGCTATATAGCATCGATTTGGGGCCGGGAACTCTGCTAAGTTCTATGCAGATATTATCACACTTGATCCTAATGAAAATCCTGGGAAACAGGTGCTTTTATTATCCTCATGTTACAAAGGGCTCTGAGGCAAACAGGTTGAATGACTTGTCCACGGTCACACAACTAGTGTCTGAGGTTGGGTTTGACCACAGGATTTCCTGACTCCAGGCTCAGGGTTCACCATTCACTGTGTCACTTAGCTGCCTCAGATATCATATGAGGATGTCCAGATCTAAATTCCTGGCTCACTACCTGCAATGTCCTGCCATTACTTTAAATGAGGTGGGGTTGGTCCGAGTCAATGCTGATACTCCTGAATTGTTCTCCAAGCCTAGACCACAGTATGCACCTTCTGGTGGATCTCCATGCCTTTCCCGGGGAACTCCAAGCAAATAATCATAGAATCCAGATAGGAGTACTCCTCCTCCCCCAAGTCACAAAGCCCTACAGAGAGATATATCACAAGAACCTTTCATAAAATTATTTTTCATAACATTTCAGGGCAGTTAGATAACTCAGTAGATAAATCTGAGTTCAAATTCAGCCTCAGATACTCATTAGTTGTGTAGTCCTGGGAAAGTCATTTAACCTTTGCTTGATTTAGTTTACTAATCTGTAAAATGGAAATAACAGTACTGCCTTTGTAGAGTTGTTCTAAGGATCAAATGAGACTATGCTGCTGCTATCCGTGGTCCTAGGAAATCCAGGTGGAAAGGACCCAGAAATGTGTGGTGACAGGGACCCAGTGCTACCCTCATATTAATCTCTAACTCCATCAACATTTCCTTGAGCCAATCTGGTGGCTCCTAACAAATGAATACCAGAGTCTCTTATGGGGTTATCTAATGTAGCAGCTAGCTACTCAGATGATTTGTGGGTCCCTTTATCTCTGGGCATAGGATCCTATAATGTCTCCCTAATCTGTCACCCACCTAGCATTGATGCTACCTGACATCTTGGGGTTTTTTAAGCTTTTTATTTTCAAAACATATGCAAGGATAAATTTTCAACACTGACCCTTGCATAGCCTTGTGTTTCAGACTTTCCCCTCCTTCCCCCCCATCCCCTCTCCTCGATGGCAAGCAATCCAATATATGTTATACATGTTAAAATATATGTTAAATCCAATATGTGTAAACATATTTATACAATTCTTTTGTTGTAATCAGATCAAAAAGGAAAGAAAAATGAGTAAGGAAACAAAATGCAAGCAAACAACCACAAAATGCTATTTTGTGAATCCACACTCAGTTCCCACAATCCTCTCTGTAGGTGTAGATGGCTGTCTTTGTCACAAGATTATTGGAATTGGCAACAATCATCTCATTGTTGGAAAGAGTCAGGTTCATCAGAATTGATTGTCATATAATACTGATGATGCCATGGACAATGATCTCCTGGTTCTGCTCATTTCACTCAGCATCAGTTCATGCAAGTCTCTCCAGGTCTCTCTGAAATCGTCCTGCTGGTCATTTCTTATAGAACAATAATATTCCATGACATTCATATACCATCATTTATTCAGCCATTCTCCAATTGATGGGCATCCATTCAGTTTCCAGTTTCTAGCTGCTACAAAAAGGGCTGCCACAAACATTCTTGCACATGTAGGGCCCTTTCTGTCCTTTAAGATCTCTTTGGGATATAGGCCCAATAGAAACACTGTTGGGTCAAAGAGTATGCACAGTTTGATAACTTTTTGAGCACAGCTCCAAATTGCTCTCCAGAATGGTTGGATCCGTTCACAGTTCCACCAACAATGTATCAGTGTCTCAGTTTTCCCACATCCTCTCCAACATTGGTCATTATCTTTTCCTGCCATTTTAGCCAATCTAAGAGGTGTGTAGTGGTATCTCAGAGTTGTCTTAATTTGCATTTCTTTGATCAATAATGATTTAGAGCACCTTTTCATATGACTAGACATGGTTTCAATTTTTTTTATTTGAAAATTCTGTTCATCTCCTTTGACCATTTATCAATTGGAGAATGGCTTGAATCCTTATAAATTTGAGTCAGTTCTCGATATATTTTAGAGATGAACTGCCTGATATCTTGAAAGTGAGTTACTGAGACTGACTGCCCAACTAGAATAGGATTTGAATCAGAATCAACATTGTTCTGTTTAATGAATTCGTTATATAGATGAGAAAACTGAGACAAGTGTACTATTCAAGATCATACAGTCAAATCAACAAGCATTTATCAAGCACATTCTATGTTCCAAGCACTGTGCTAAATCCTGGGGATACAAAAAGGGACAAAAGATAGTCTCTGTCTCTGCCCTTATAAAGCGCACAGTCCAATGGAGGAGACAACATGCAAGCAGCTACTCACAAACAACATAAATATATTTCCACTTGATAAATTGAAGATAATTTCAGAAGGAAGGCATTCATATCTAGCCCCAGGGCTAAGATTCAGGTCCAGGCCTTCTGACTCCAAATATTCTTCCTTCTACTATGAACAATCTCCAGAGATAGCCCCCAGGTCTTAGTAATCACATGTAGTAGTCACCCTTCCTTCCGTTAGCACAATCAAGTTTATCCAGACACCCTTGTTGAGAAATCTATTACAGGTAGCTTTAGTAAAACAATGAGAAAGGAACTGTCACATTGACAGTAGCTTTCCCATTTTATGGATGAGCAAACTAAGACTCTGGGAGGTGATGACTGATCCGTAGCCACACATAGGAACTGGATTTGAAACTCTTGTCTCAGCTCAAAGCCAACAAACTTTTCACTCCACCACCTGGAAGCTAGCGTAACTAGCATTATGTTTCTGTGAGATCTGAAAGCTTCTCCTCTGCCAATCTGCAATCACGAATTGGCTCGACAATGGGCAGGCAATTATAATATTTCATATTATTCCACTTCATTCCATTTACACAACTGTTTATTACATTCTTCCAAATATTAGCAGATGTGTCAGAGCACCATAATATTAGTGGTTTGGAAATCTTGCCCAGATTTGCCTTGAACATGAGGAGGGCCAAAGGGAGAGGCTAATATGAAGTTGAAAAGTTGGCAGAGCTGCCTCCTCTCTTAATTTTTTTCTTACCAGGAACCTAATGAACAGCACTCTTCTTGTACTTGTGACTGATTGAGGTACCGTGTCCGACCCTCAAGCCCCCGAGCCCTGACAGGGATTTCTAGGCAACATAAACTACCAAGATAGTATATGTAATCTCTGCCAAGAATAATGTTGCCATAAAAAAGTTTTGCCTGGAATAGATTCAATCACACAGCATCTCAAGTGCAGAGCCATGGTGTCTTAGAATATCAGAGTTTGCAAGGATCTCTAAAATCCTCACAACAGCTTACCTGGCTGAAACTCATCCAGCCATTGCTTGAAGACCCCCAGTAAGGAAGAGTCCCATATCTCCTGAGGTGACTTGAGGGCAGCTGTCATGGCTACAATGATTTCCCTGACAAGAAACCCAAATTTTCCTCCTTGCAACCTTCCCATTCCTCCTAATTCTGTTTTCTGAGACCAAACAGAACACATCTGATGACTTTTCCAAGAAACTAGCCTTCAAATGGTTGAAGACAGGTCCAATGGCTCCTTGAGCTTCTCCCAAATCTTCTGTTCTTCAAACCAGACATTCCCAGTTCCTTCCACTGATTTATTTTCAGGTCTCAAATGTTCCCCTTTCTCATCATATTTCTTCCTTCCAGGCCCAGCTCAGATATCAGCTCCTCTGTGAAGCCATTTCTGATCTCAACTCTCCCTCTTCAGAGGCTTTATGTCATTTTGCCCAGACCTTTCCTTTCCTCCAGCAATTTTACCTTGTACCATTTGTTTATTTAACCATATCCACATTATATTTGCCATATAACCATTTAGTTAGAACATACTTGAATGTTTAGTTATAGTTGTAACTTGAATATAGGGGAAAGGTAACAGATAAACTTCATTTTCAGACATGGGAGAGAAATTGGGACACAGTTTCTTTCACATAGAAGACACTTGATAAAGTTTTGTTGAATTAAATTGAATTAAAATGAAATATATGTCAATAGGAGATGGTCACAATCAGCAAGCATATATCAATAACAGGAGCTTACATTTATCTCTAGCATTTCAAAGTTCAAAAAGTCTTTTAAAATTTCCTTCGATCTTCACAACATTTCTTTGAAAGGTAGGGGTTATTCTCATCCTGCTGTTTTATGAATAAGGAAACTGAGGCTGAAAGAGGTTTTGATTTGTCCAGGGTTACATAGTGATTAAGTGACCGAGGCAGCATTCGATCCCAGGTCTTCCAGATTCCAAGAGCATTATCCTATCCACTACATCTCCTGTGTGCTTATACCTGATATGTGCCAGGGATTCTGCCAAACCCTGATTGACACAAAGACAAGAACAAAACACTCATTTCCTCCAAGAGCTTATCTTCCAGTAGGATGTGTGTATATAAATGTGCCTGTGTATACATACATATATTTGTGTGTGTACATATTGTGTAAATATATCTTCATAAACACACTTACATATATATGAAACAGACTTGGTCCCAGCACATAGTAGGTGGTTTGACAGGGTTTCATTGTATGAAATTGAATTAGGTACATATGATATTGGACCAGTAGCCAAGAACAAGATGTATTTCTCAGCCAGCTGAATTTTTGGGAGACCTTCATAAATCTGGGCTCTGCTGCCATTGACCCGGGAGAAATAATAGGCAGCAGGAGAAGAATAACCCGGTCAGAATCCCAGTCCTTGATGAATCAGTCATGGCAGAATTTCCCGAAAGCTGAAAGGTTTCATCTGCAATTAATCTTCGAGAAAAGAACAAATTCCCCAAATAATTAGACCGAGTTAAGGGCTCTCAGAAAGCCAGAAATCCTCCTGCTCATCTGGCAGTCATAAACCAAGCCCTGGAGCCTCTGAGGCCAGAGCTGGAGCCCAGTGCAGTCACAAAGTTTACTTTTTCTTTTTAATATCTGGCCAAAAAAGCATTTTAATCAAGGCTCATCATTTCAATGTTAGGACTGCGAGTCTTTATAGACTCTTAGCACTTGTTTGTATTTCCTTCTCTCCACTGGAACCAGAGGCTTCCAAAGGCCTGGACCTGCCTCCATTTCAGTTTGAGGCCAAAAGTCTCTGACTTTTCCCTCCCGTCCTCTGCCCTTGCCTCAAACCCAGTCCCAGCCACCGCCTCGGCTCCATGGTGAGCCGAGCCTTAAACTGGTGCTGATGGAATGGGGCAGTCACTGAAGGATGTCTTTGGTTCTCTCTCATCATCATCACTCTCCAGGCTCCTAGGCCCTTATCTGACAAATATCCTCTGCCCCCTTCTCCCACTCCCCATGTCTCTGTACCATAGGACACCCTCAACTAGGAAGGCAAAGGAGCAGGAGAAAAGGTCCCTGAGGGGAGGGAATGTGTTTGGAGCTTTACAATTTATACACACGCAATTACACACACACACACACACACACACACACACACACACACACAGAGTCTATATCCATACATATGTATAGATACACGACATGCATATACTTAGTAAATAATTCTTGAACTATTC
The DNA here is from genome assembly GCA_023553655.1 of Myrmecobius fasciatus. Classification (NCBI taxonomy): domain Eukaryota; kingdom Metazoa; phylum Chordata; class Mammalia; order Dasyuromorphia; family Myrmecobiidae; genus Myrmecobius; species Myrmecobius fasciatus. The sequence goes on from JAJPUD010004300.1 coordinate 151,146, forward strand.
TCATACTAAAGACGTATATATTCGTTTGGCATATTATACTGATTACTAATTACACAACATATTAGAATTCTGTAGAAGCCATCTCTGATGATATAATTCAATTTACCAAGTTACTTTAAAGGTTTAATATATTCAAAGCAATGTTCTTCAGAGGAAAGATCTTAATGGGTCCTCAGAAGGATGGAAAGCATAAAGGATTGGTTTAAGAAATCAGGCATGTTGCACTTGGAGAATCAAAGACTTAAGTTAGCTTTTTGTTCAATTATTTGAAAGTCTACTATGTGGAATCAGAGTTTAATGAGTTCTACATAAGACCAAAGGCCTGAAGTAAGAGCAACGAGCAAGGTTGCAGACAGAGACACATTTCAGTTAGATAGAAGGAAACAGTTGTTTACAATTAGAAGCATCCAGTATCGGAATGGTCTGCTTCAAGGAGTTGTCCCTGTCTCTGTTTTATGCTACATACTACCTGGACTGAATGAAGAAATAAATAAGGAGTTTGGGAAACAGATCACAAACTTGGAACCATTTCAGTTATCCAGAGCAGGCAAGCATTTCCCAACTTCCCTTAATATAATTTCATTCTTACAAAAAAGCAGAGTGAGAAATTGTCGATCAATAAGCATTTATCAAGTGCCTACTGTATGTTAGACCCAGAGTATACAAAGATAAAAAAAATGAAAGAAAATAGGTCCTGTTCTCAAGGAGCTTACATTTGAACGGGGGAGACACTCTGTACCCATGTTGGGTGCAACCATCTTGGAGAAATTCATGGCCTTGGACACAGCATTAGGAAACCCTTGGGTCAAATACCATTTCAGACCCTAGTTGTTTGTCCCTGGACAACTCACTTCATTTCTCTAAATCTTCATTATAAAATGAAGAGGTTATTATATTTGAGGTTCTTTTCCAGCTCTGAATTTTGTTGTTGTACTTCAGTAGTTTTTCTGTCGTGTCCATCTCTTCGTGACCCCATTCGAGGTTTTCTTGACAGAACTACTGGAGTGGTTTGCCATTTCCTTCTGCAACTCATTTTACAAGTGAGGAAACTGAGGCAAACAGGAGTAATTGAGTTGTCCATAGTCACACAACTAAGAAGTATCTGAGACTTATTTTGAGGTCCAGCATTCGTGCATTATGGCACTTTCTAGCTGTCTCAGATCTAAACTTAAGAGCCTATGAATATATAGAAGCACATGCAGAATAATGCTTCTAATAAGTGCAAAGTAGTTTGAGAAGCATGGCTCTAATAGTTGGGGGGAAGGTCAGGAAAGATTTCATGTAGAAGTTGGTGGTAAATGAGATGAACCCTGGAGGAAGTGAAGAATCCTATAATGAAGAGGTGAGGAGAGAGTTCATTCCAGGTAAGGAGGGATGGTCTGTGAGAAAATGGGAAACTGGGGAATAGAATTCAAAGTGTGAGGATCAGAGAGAAGGCTGGTCTGACTCAACTGTCAAATCTGGGGAGGAAAATAAACTTAATTAGACAGGAAAGGTAGCTCGGGGCCAAGTTTGGCAGGGCTTCAAACAAAGAAAGGGATTTGCTATTATGGATCCAATTCTCACCAAAAAGGAAGAAGTAGTTGCTAAGGGAGATATGATGGGAATCTCAGGGGAAAGTAATGGTTCTATCTTAGAAATTAAACTCAAATAGGAGAAGAAAACTGAGTCTCTTCTGACATTCACCCTAGATTTTGAGAGTCCAAAATAAGGAGAAGGAATCCCAAGGCTCAAACGTTCCAGAAGACAAGTCCACCTAGGAAGAATTTTAAGCTCTCAAGAATGAAATTCTGAATATACAAAAAGAAATAGTTCCAGCAAGAAGAAAGAGGAAACTTGCTTGAAAAGACCAATGTGAATGGACAGGGAACTTGGTGTCCAATGTGGATTTTTCAGAAACATGCACAGAAAAGGGCAAAGAGTGGAATATAATATAATAATGTGCCTTGGTCCTCTAAGAAATGTCCAGATGAGCTGCACAATCTCTGAATGAACTGAAGATGAAAAAATTAACTTAAGATTCCAAAGGCGTTTCATTTCATTAGAGAAGAAGAGAGGCTTAAATAAGGAGTAGTGCTCCTGCTCACAATGACTAGAATCAAGAGCGTGTTAGAGTCAACTCAAACTGTGCTCTTGAAATCTGATTGATTATTAAATTCATCCAATGTGAGCATTTACACCTCAGAAATAAAAAATAAACCAGAATTAGATTTTTTGTGGATTGAGAAAGTAGTGATGGAGAATATGTTAAATATCGATTAAATTTAAAACTCTGTTGCATCTGCATTTGTCATGAATGTTGTTAACATGTATTAATCAAAACTGGATGAAAGAATGAATGAATGAATCAATCAATCAAAAGCATTTCTTAAGTGCTTACTATGTGCCAAGCACTGTGCTAAATGCTAAGGAAAAGCCAAGTCCTATTCATGTAGAACTCATTCTCAAAATGGGAGACAATCCATCTGCAGGTTCCAGCTACAAGTCCATTAGCAAGGCCCTACGGTTCTCAGGGTGCAGAGGCAAAATAGATGGTTACCTTTTTTGAGATAAAATCATATCCTATCAGTTCCTGATGCTGAAGCACTCATCAGGGTCAAGGGTTTGGGTTTTAGAGCTTTCTTTTCTGGCAGTTCAGGTGGTGTAGCTGTGGTACCCACAGTTGTAATAGTCAGGCAACAATTTGATGATGGTGACAAAGAGTTATGGAGAAAACACAGACCCAACCAGCCTCTACTCTGTTTCTATTTCCTTGCCAAAAAGAATTATTTTAGGGCTGCAAAAGGCTGACTAAAGGGGAGTGCTACCACAAGTGTGGAGACTGGACCTGGACCTCCTGGATGATAGTGTCCTGATGACCTGTGTCCCAGAGATCTGAATGACATGGCAGGTGTGGTGACTGAGCCACCATCAGCAATCACAGAAAGAGCTCAGGGAATGGAGCCAGGACTGGAAAAAGAACGATATCATGGATTGTAAAATACGTTGGAGAGAATCTGCTCTTTGAGGGCCAGTGAGCTTGCCTTTGCTTCTTGGAGAATAGAGTCATAAAGAGATGCTTTGTGAAGATCTAGAAAATGGAAGAGGGACCCAAAAGTGTCATCAAGGCAGGTCACCTCAGGTTTATTCCTCCATCTGTTATCATTAGAGGGTTTTTAAATCCCTTGTAGCTTTTCAGCATCCTCTCTTCTTAATCATTTCCCAAAAGTATCCCCATGAGAGAAAGCAAATTTATCTCACCAAAAAAGGTCACAGAGTCACAGCAAGGAGGATTTGGCTGAATTCAGGTCCCACAGAAAGTCAGTGGTAGAGCCAAGATTAAGATTCTCAGTGATCTCAATCTCCAATTAAGTGAGCCTTCTTCTCCACTGCTGTGCTTTCCTAGTCCTTCTTTCTTCTAGCCATCTCCATGCTTTGCCTCTCTCAGTGTTAGTAGAGTGGGTAGCAACATAAAGACTATTAATAGCACCCAGTGGTTATGTGATAATGGGAAGGTAACCTAAAATCCCTTGGTGATGTTTCAGAAAACTTTCCCCTAGTAATGGGTGAATCTAATGGGCTCAGCAATTAAAGTCTATTTCCGGGCCACCAAGAGTCTATTAAGTATCTTCCATATTCCAGGCACTGTGCTAAGTGCTGAGAATATAAAGAAAGACAAACAAAACCCAAAAACCTAGTTCTTGCTCTCAAGGAGCTTGCCTCTAATGGGGGAGAAAACATGTAAACAACCACACACACACACAAAAAAAGATAGAAACAGGGTAAATGGGAGATGACCATATTTGGCCATTTGCATGGTGCAACACAAGCATGAACAGCTTGACTTGCCACATGGGTTCTAAGCTTCCTTGCTGTCCCTTACTGGTACTTGGTATGAGCTTAGACAAATCATTTTATCCTCTGATTATCAGGAAGATAGGATTCTAAGATCTAGATCTGGAGGTGATCTTTGAGATCATTTAGGCTAAGCCCCTTGTTTTTCACATGAGAAAATTTCATCTCAAAAAGGTAAAAGGGGAGTAAGATGATTCATCCACTGTCATACAAGTAGCAGGCGGCAGATCCAAAATTTCAGTCTAGATTTCTGATTCCATTTCTGGCTGAATCCTACCTCTGACATGTACCAGCTAAGTGATCTTGGATAAATTTATTAAATTCTGTCAGTCTTGGTCTTCTCATCTGCAAAATGGGAACAATAATTTTTTTCTCTCCCTTTGTTTTTATCTCTGTCTTTCTGTTTCTCTGCTCTGTGTCCTTATGTCTCTGTCTCTCTGTTTTTCTATCTGTCTCTATCTGTATCTCTGTCTCTGTCTTTGTCTCTCTGTCTGTCTCTTCTCTATCTCCCTTTGTCTCTCTCTGTCTCACTATCTCCCTTTCTCTTTTTCTGTCTCTGTCTCCCTCCTCCTCCTCCTCCTCCTTCTCCTCTTCCTCCTCCTCCTTCTTCTCCTCCTTTTCCTTCTTCTCCCTCCCTCCCTCCCCTAGTCTCTCTCTTGTTTTTATGAGAAAATGAAATGATGATATACACAAAACATTTTGCAAATCTTAAAGCACCATATCTATTTTGTTATTATATTACCATCCTTCCTACTATGTATTGTGTAATTTCTTTGTGAAATAATGTTACAGTCCTTGGGGCTTGTTATTCCTGAATAGATTTTTTCTTATGTATCTCTATTCCTTTGTACTATAGTACCCTGAAAAGTCTAGACTATTGGCCCAAATTGCCAGTTGCTAAGGGTATTGGCCACAGATGAAAATAAAGGATTTGGAAATAAATGAACATGTTTCAGAAAGTCAGTGAAAGCTATAGCCTTCAGAACATCTTTTGAACCCTTCCCTGTTCTCTAAGGCATACCCATCTCAGAGTTCTTGACCTCTGGCAGTCAGAGTCTATAGGACCTTGACACTCTGGGTTTCAAATTTTTCATCTCTGATGTGAGAGAGTTAGGCTAGATTATCCCTAATGTCCCTTCCGGCTCTGCCGTTTCGTAATGTTCTGTTTTTCCTAAGCAACTGGCTTAAAGCCTCGTTTATTTTTAAAAGAAATTGGCATTTTGTTCACGATGGGCAGGAAAAGGGCATTCAACATCTTAATCCCAAAGTTCAAGTTGCTCCAAAGGGCTTTTCCTTTTAAATATCTCTGACAGCTTTAGCAAATCGGATTGTCATCTGTCAGAGCCTCTGGGAACTGGCAGGCTATATGAAGAATCCTCAATGGGGTGGCCATTGAAAGTCTTCCATGCATGGCTTTCCGTAGGATCGAGCCCTGGACCAAAGCTGGCCAAAATCTAATTTAGTAAATAAATGAGCAAGAGTCACCAGCTGCTGCTGATTCCAGGGGGTTGCCAACCTCCAGGTCTTTGTGATTCAGCCTCCAGGCTGAACTTCCTTCAGACCCGTCAGAATGCCTTCTGGCTGACCTCAGGGAAATTCCCTTGGCAGTGCCATGTTGGCTCCCTGCTAACATGGAGGCATCTCAAAGGGCATCCCAGGCTCAGGAATGCCCCAAGAAGGAACCATTTCATTCAAAGGACAAAGGGCCTCCAGGAGGCTCTCTAGCCTTCCAAAGAGACAGGAAAATGAAAGGCTGAAGTCAATCAAAATCCCCAGGGAAGAAACTGTCCCAAGCCGGAGTCTTCCCAAAAGACCATTCTGTTCTTATCTAGAGCAGATGGATCAGGAAGGGATTCTCAAGCTAACAACTTACCCCTCACTCCAGATCCCACAGTACTCTGAGACTCTGGGCCTTTAGGAAGTGAAGCAACCTGGGATAAGGCACTTCGTTCATTTACTCGGTCTGCTAATGAGCCATCTTTATTTAGGAAGCTTTGGACTAAGCACTCCATGTACGATGGCAGGTAAAAATATATTCCCCTCTCTCTAATGTGGAGACCACATGGCAGCCGCTTCATATGTCCCAGATAAATACAGTGAAGGCAGATGGCTATTCCAGAGGGAAAAAAACTGGCAGGGGGCAGGGACTGAGGGGAGGGAGGATCTGGAGGGGAAGGGAGTTAAGGTGAGTCTGGAAGGAAGCTGGGGAAGCTGGGAGTCAAAGATGGAGAGGGTCCCAGATTTGGAAGATAGTCAGTAAAAAGGTTTATCACTGGGAGCTAGAAAGATAAGAAGCCCAGTGTCACTGGCTCATAGAAATAGAAAGTATCAGCCTAGAAAGGCTAGAAGGTGCTAGGCTATGAAGGCTTTTAAACACCAAATTAATTGGCTAAGCAGGAGATAACGTGGTCAGCTCTCCATTTTAGTAACATTACTGGCAACTGAATAGATGATGGAGCCAGGGGGGCTGCCCAGAAGGGGGTTATCGTATTCTGGAACAAAATATAGACTAAGTGAATAATGGGGAAGACCTAGAAATGGGAGATTATGAATACTGCCATTTCTACCATCCAAGGCTGTTAACAGGCTCGAGAGAGATAATGTAAGTACATAAAGTGTTCAATGTAAAGTGTTAGGCTGATGAATGGGCATTTAGGGTCTCCTGTGTGGCAGGCAATGGTCAAGGATGAGGATTTCACAGAGAAAAAGATAAAACCGTCCTCAAGTAGCTTATGTTCTATCAGGGAAAACAATTTACATGTAGATGATGATGATAATGGTGGGCCTGGAGATGATGATGATGGTGATGATGAGGATGATGATGATGATGATGATGATGGTGATGATATAATGTTTTGGGGTTTGCAAAGCACTTGCCAGAAGGATCTCTTTTTATCCTCACAGCAACCCTGAGGGAGTATTTCCAAGGAAAATGCCAGTGATTTCAGAGAGATACTACTCTGTGGGCCAGTCAGGACAGCTCTCATGTGAGAGAGTCCTGATCTGTGTTCCCAAAGTAGGGAAGGGCTTTAAGAGGCAGAAGTGAGTTGGGAGTACTTTCCAGGTTTGGGGTTTCTAAATATCGATAAAAAGCACAAGGACAGGAGTAAGAATTCATGAACTAGGAATACCTGTGCCGGTTACCTAGCACATGTGAAGGTGTTGTCAACTTTCCAAAGCGATTCCCACAATATAATGAGGAAAAATACTGGAGCTAGAAGACCTGAGGTTTGGGCCACAGCCCAGCCACTAATTAGCTTTATGACACAGAGTCACTCCACTTGCCTGGGATTCATTTTCCCCACCTATAAAATGAGGGGACTCGATTTAATCCAACTCAGGAAAGTGTTCTTCATAATACCTAAGGTTCATGAAGTTTCTAAGACAATTTTTTTTATTTGATGATCACATTAGGAATATTATCCCCATTTGACAAATGAGGAGAGAGAGTCAAAAGCCCCATCTGAGGTCACATTGAAGTGATAGAAGAAAACCTGAACTCAGGTCTTCTGACTCAATTTCTAGGGTCTTTTTTCTATACAGACTATCAGAGTCAAGAGGGAACTCAATGGCTGCCTGGTCTAACTTGTACCTGAGAAGAACTTCTCCAGATGCTCAGTGTGATCATCCAGCCTTGGCTGAAGATTTTAAGCCTCCTAAAAGTACTTCCCCTGATGGAGCTTACATTTTGGGAGGAGAATAAACAAGCTCACATGTTATTTGTAGCATACAAGAGTGTTCACCTATTTGCTGGGAACCCTAAGGTTCATGGATGGCTGCTAGCAGCCTCAGTTTCCTTCTCACCACCTCATCTCACTCCCTTCATCTATCCAATCTGTCACCAAGCCTTGTGATTTCTATTTGCTTGCCATATCTTGTCTTCTCTCTACTCCACCAGCGAGGTCAGACCCTCATCACTTGTTGCCTGAACCATTGCAATAGCCTTCTAATTGATTTTCCCATTCCTATACAGTATCTCTTCACCTCCATCCATCCACCACTCAGCTGCCACTTTGGTGAGATTGTCTGAAAGCATGGATGCTTTTCTCTGCTTGATAAACTCCAGTGGCTGTGAGCAATATATATATATATATATATATATATATATATATGTTATTATTTAATGTGTTATATTTAATAACATACATGTGCTATTAAATCTCAAGTCCTTCTTATATTTGATCAACATTTCATCTCCTGGACTAGGGTTCCATAACAACTAATTCCAAATCACTTTAAAATTGAGTATGGAGTTCCACCACAGAAAATGAAGTTCCATGTTTGTGATCATTAGCACTCTCTAGTGATCAAAAGGGGGCATTTCAGCCTATTAAAAAGGAGCTAGCCTTATGTAACAGAGGCTAACCCTAAATGTGAGGCAACAAAATGAAAATTCAAGTAAACAGTCACTTGGTGGTTAAATTTGGCATTTGACTCTCAGCTAATTCCTTTTTTTACATGAATTTATATTTTCTTCAACTCATAAAAAGGCATGCTCACATATTATATTGTGATATAATTCCTATTTGCCATAGTTCAATAAAATGTGTCAGTATGGAACAATGTACTCAGTCCTATAGAGTAAAAGAACCTAGATTCAAAAATCTGCTTCTTATTCCCACCAGAAGTAGAATTCAGGGTTGGTTATTTATCATCTTCTCTAGGCCTGTTTCTTTTTTTTTAAAAAACTTTTTGTTTTCAAAATGTATGGCTAATTTTCAACATTCACCCTTGCAAAACCATGTGTTCCATATTTTCCCTCCCTTCCCCACACTCCCTCCTCTAGACAGAAGTAATCCAATCTATATTAAAAATCTGCAATTCTTCTATGTAGATTTCCACAACTCTCTTGCTGCCCAAGAAAAATCAGATCAAAAAGGGGGAAAATGGGAAAGAAAACACAATGCAAGCAAGCACCAATAACAAAAAAGTGAAAATACTATTTTTTGGTCCATATTCAAATCCCACAGTCTTCTCTCTGGATGCAGATGGCTCTGTCCATCATCAGGCCATTAAAACTGGCCTGAATCATCTCATTGTTGAAGAGCCATGTACATCAGAATTGATCATCAATCTTGTTGTTGCCATGTACAATGATCTCTTGGTTCTGTTCATTTTACTCAGCATCAGCTCATGCAAGTCTCTCCAGGCCTCTCTGAAATCATCTTGCTGGTCGTTTCTTACAGAACAATAATATTCCATGACATTCATATACCATAATTTATTCAGCCACTCTCCAATCGATGGGCATCCATTCAGTTTCCAGTTTCTAGCCACCACAAAAAGGGCTGCCACAAACATTTTTGTACATGTGAGTCCCTTTCCCTCCTTTAAGATCTCTGGGTAGTAGAAACACTGCTGGGTCAAAGACTATGCACTGTTTGAAAGCCCTTCGGACATAGTTCCAAATTGCTCTCCAGAATGGCTAGAGCCGTTCACAATTCCACCAACAATGTATCAGTGTCCCAGTTTTCCCACATCCCCTCCAACATTCATCATTATCTTTTCCTGTCATCTTAGCCAATCTGAGGCTCTCAGCTAATTCAAACTTTTTAGCTGGACTTTAGAATATGAACTTCTTGGGGCCAAGAACCCATTTTTGCATTTCTTTGGAGTCCCAGTACTTAGCACAGAATCTGGCACAAAATACTCCTTAACAAATGCTCATTGGTAGACTTTTACCAATGGGACAATACAAAGAAGCCAATGGTCCAAATGAATACCATCCTACAGGTATTCAAAAGCATAACTTTGTATTTGTCACTGGAGCATAACTTTCCCCACTAAAATACACATTAAATGCTAAATGAGATCTCAGATCCCTCTCTTTTCTAAAATTCCATTTAGCCATTGAGGATTTTGAAGAGTTTTCACCCTAGGGCCTTCATCCTGAGCCAGGCTCCCTCCTGGCAAGAGGATGAGAATAGAACCCTTAAATCCTTGGGATTCATAGAAAACTGTCCTTCAAAGTTGAAGTGACACAACATTGACAGGGAGCCCCAACTGAACGAGGCAGCTCATGCAAAAAACGTTCTCAGGGGACCGAGCCTCCAACAGCCGTGCAATGTACAGCATGTTTTCTGGGTCTATCCACCAAAGGAAACTTTTTTTTACAAGCTCTCTATAAACAACCCCCAGTTCTCCTCTAATCCCCTATCTGTAATGTATTTCAAAGGGATGGTGGGAGGGCGCCATTTGAGAAGCCATCTTAATGTAATTATGTGATTTGGATTATTACTGAGAGTTGAAAAGATGACTCTCTTTTTCTTCATTCTGTGCCAAAGGAAATGTCAGGAAATGAGTTCAAGCTGAATTGTTCCTGGACTGCCCCTCGGGGCCGGGTGGTACCCACTGATTCCCATAGCTGAGCAGCCCACGGGTTATCTCCCTGGGCTGAATGTGGGCTCCAGAGCATCTCAGTTAGATAAACATTAGGGACTTTGTAGTCTGACCTGTCCCTAAAAAAGAATAAGGAGAACAGTTATGTAATGTCTTAAGGTTTGCCAAGTACTTTATAAATTTCTTTTTATCCTCACAACAACAGTGGGAGATAGGTACTATTGTGCTATCTTCTCACCATCCTCCTCATGGGTAGTTATGAGCATGACATGGGAGCGTGGATGTGGTCACTTTTTACTCTTTTCTTGCATTTAGAGCTCCAGGATTCTGAATTTGGGGTGAAGAGATTTTCCCCCTCTCTCCAGAAATAACACTGATGTAGAGAAAAAGAATATTCCAAACTTAGCTTTTAAAATAATGATCAAGAAATTTTCCATAGAACTTGAATTTGAAACTGTTATCTGACACTCCCTACCTGTGAGACTTTAAGCCCATCTCTTCTGTGGCCCTCAGTTTCCCCATCTGTAAAATGAGGAGATTGGATAAGATGACCTCTGTGATCCTTTAAATCACATCCAGCCGAACGGCTTAAGTTTGTATCTATCAGACTGGACATTCTGGTGTTCAGTCCAACTATAATTGGAGTGTTATCATCCCTTTCTCCTTGCTCTATCATTCCAGGTCAGAGTTGCTATAAAGGATTATTTATTAAACGACCACGTAACAGGATATTATAAACATTCTTCTGCCAGGCAGGGGTTGAAATATAAGGCTCTGAGGTTCTTTTCAGCTTTAAGATTTGAAAATTATATGATAACCATTGTTTCCATTTGTTGGTTTACTGGCTGAAATATTGTACGTTGGCTTCCTAACAATTATACTTGTCCAAGAGTGGCCCTGGATGCTTAGAGAGGTACTAGGAGTGTGTTCTCCTTCATTGGTGGTCTCCAAGCTAAGGTTGGATAACACTATATTAGTGATGTGGAGAGATGATGTTTTTTCATAGTTTGTTTGGACTACATGGCTGTTAAAGGTCCTTCCAACTGGAGTTTCTGAGGCTTAATAATAAGAATAATGTTAATAATGATAAAGGGTTCTGCCTACCATAAATCCATTGCCATCTTTCCTTAACAGACTTAAGTATATTTTTTTCATATTAAGAGTCAGATCGAAACATCTTATCCGTTACTTTTGCACATGGATGACCATGAGAATGTGTGACTCCACTTAAATGCACATTAAATAACTCCTTCATCTCCTGGAAGCTTTCTCCAGTGACTACAAAATGTCGCTTGAACTTGATAAGGGTAAAATTGTTTATATATGTCAAGAAAAGAGAGATTCAAAGTTTAGAGTTCAAACTTAGAAGTCGCATCAGACCAATGGATGAAAGCAATATCAACAAATACCTTTGTCTCCTCCAGACAAAACATGTCAAGAATCAAAGAGAGAACTATTATTGAATATGTTCAAAGTCTTACCTGCTATAAGCTGATGCAAAGTGAAGTCAACAGAACTAGGAGAATACAGTACACAGTAACAGCAATAATGTAATGCTAATCGACTGGGAAAGACTTAGCCACTCTGATCAATACAATGGCCCATGATAATTCCAAAAGGTTCATGATGAAAAAACTGCTATCGACCTTCAGAGAGAAACCTGAATGGACTCTGAGTACAGATTGAAACATATTTTTACACTTTAATTTTTTTTTTACTTTCCCTCCCTCAACATGGATAATGTGGAAATATTTTGCATGACACCCTACTTCCCTCCCTCTTTCCTTTCTCCTTCTCTCTCTCTGTCTCTCTGTCCCCCCAAAAAAGATTTTTTAAAGATACTTCTTTACCAAAAAGAAGAAAGAGTATTGATGACAATCTCAGGGTACATGATAAACTCATATCCCATATCCCATATAAATCACTTTTGGAATACTACTTCACCAAGCAATAGTAAAGATGAATATAACAAGTATACACCATGTGATTGGTTCATTAGAAAGGAAACAGATTTACTTCCAAATGGCGCTTATGAAATGGCTAAGATCTAAGTTTAGAAGTCAAAAGCCTGCCATGAGCAACCAAGGGAACTCAGCCAACAATATGCTGACAAGAGACTGAGTCATGTGAATTAGTTTGTGGGGGAAAAAATTTATGATGGTGATTCACCAGGTCATTGCCAGGAGAAAACCAATAGGGATGTGACCTGGTGGCTGTGATTATATACCTCAAAATCTCACTTTCTTCCATGGACTGAAAAACAACAACATCCCATGCTACAAGTAAGGACTTTAAAATGTATCGGAAAACTTAACAAATAAACTATCCTAGAACAAAACCACAACCACAGACTGGACTGTTGGCCATAATCACCCAGACACAACATTAAGCTGTAAAAACTTCAGAAAAAAGTTTTATTTAAAAAACAGATGTCACCATACCAGCAACTCATAAACTCCAAACTACATGGAACACAATTCTTTCAAAATATGGGGACTTAAGAGGGGAGAGAAAAATCATGTGAAATAAGGAAAGTCATATCATGTCCCTTATTCTCTCTCACACTGGTTATCTTGAAGATACTTTCAGGGAGCCTAGAGAGGATGAATTTATATCTCAATACTTATATTCAATTATTAAAAAAAGTCATTGTCCCTTTTACAACAGAGCATTAAGTATAAAAAGAATAGTCAAAGGCTAGTGACCCTTACCATCTGAACATGATTTTTTTTTAAATTGTAATCAGACTACTGTACTATATAAAGAGCTCAATGATTTTAGAAAAAAAACATGGAAAGATGAATGAAATAACAGTGAAATGAATAGAACCAAGAGAACACTGTATACACTAGCATTAATATTGTTTTAAGAATGACTTTGAATGAATAAGTTATTTTCACTTATAAATACCCAGATTAATGATAAAAAAATATGAAAGAAGATACTATGTGCATCCAGAGAAAGAGCTGATAAATAAAAGTATATTTTTATACATGCACACACACATTTATATACCTATTTGTGTCTATTTTATTCCTAATGGCAGTCATCTCTAGGGTAGGGCAGAAGAAAAAAAAAAGAAAAATGATAATTTTGTTCTATATGTGAAAAGAATAGCAAGTTGTGCAGTGTAGATTTGCAATTTCACATTCAATCATCTTTTTATCATACTATGTTACGGAAATGCTTTTTTATTCATAAATTTAAAATAAAATTTAATAATGACTCAAAAATGATAAGATAAATGGTAGAATCAGATCTTTATCACCAAAAATTGTAAGCCTTTCCTAAAGGAGCGTGGTTTGGGTAATCAACAGAGATTATTCAAGGAAATAGTAAAAACTATTATTACTTCAGGCAGTTAGTACTTACAGAATACCTAACAAGAAACAAAGTGGTATCATAGACCAGTCATCTGCTACCTGTCATGAACTGACAGATAATAAATCTCCATAATGTGCACAAAAAGGTGCAAGATTTCCAGGAAGGACTCACCCAACAAACTCTACTGGAATTAGGCCATTATCACAGACCACCATTGGTCACAATGATCCAGCCATAACATTGACCTGTACAAAGGGAGGAGTGTTTTAACAGATGTCATCCTAGCAAATGCTTGTTATTTTAAGCTATTTGGAATGAAAGCTTTCAAAATAGTATAAGGAGAAGGATGAGGTGCACATTATTCCCATAATTCTGTCTGTCACTGACTTGGTCCCATGAATGTTTTCATGGTACCCACAGAGAAGGAGTTTATATCCTAATACTTTTATTGTTACTATTCAGTCATTTTTCAGTTGAGTATGATTCTTTGACTCAATTTGTGGTTTTCTTGGCAAAGGTAGTGAAGTGGTTTGCCATTTCCTTCTCTAGCTCATTTTATGGGTGAGGAAATAAAGGCAAATAGAGTTAAGTGACTTGCTTAGGATCACACTGATAGTAATTGTCTGAACTTGAGTTTTCCTGACTCCAGACTCAGAGCACTATCCATTCTGCCACCTAGTTATTCCACCTGATACTTTTACACATATATAAAATTATCTTAACATCCAATATTAAATATAAAAGACTAATAGTCACAAAATTAATACATTGTGTAATCTAGAGCAAGATATCTATCTTCTTAGTGATCCAAAGAAATTTCTAAGATGTCAAATTGCAGAGAAGGAATACAAACAACTTTCTGAGACTTTAAACTGCAGAGAAGGAGTAGACCTGTATTGATAGAAGAAATTTCCTCACATGGAAGTCCTTTATATCAGTGAAATCTCAAGTCTAGGCTTTGTACCTGTCCTAATAGTAGAACAGTACTTTGTTCCAAGTACATCTCTATATGAACTCTACAGAAAAAAAGTTTGTCAATAAATAAATGGATGAATGAATGTAGCATTAATTAAGCACTTAGTATGTGCATTGCCCTGTGCAAATTGTTAGAAATATATATATATACATATATAAAACCATATGTATGTATATATATACATACACATAAATATATAAACAAGATAATCCTTGTTCTCAAGAACTTCTCACCCTAATGGGACAAACCATACAAATGAGAAGTTTTAGCTACAGATAAGATAAAATGGTCCCATGATCCTTAGGGTATGGTAACAAGACAGATGGGAGTTGATAATACCTCTTCTTCAATGTATTTTCCACTGATAAATATTCCATCAGCTTCTAACTATTTGATAGTACCAAGGACTCAGGGAACCAAAACTTTTGGGGGGTTTCAGTAGCTGTATCTATAGAGGAGCCAGGGTCAGCCTGCATTTCCCCAAGAATGATGGGTAAAGGTGGGTTGCATGGAAGCCCTTCATGTTAGAAGATGGGAGCGAAGGATCAGCTTTGGGATCTCCCTCTTACAGACAGCTCCCAGATGAGGAAAGTCTCTCTATCAATGTAAGTCAACTCCTTCTCTGCAATTGATAAGCTTAGATTGATGGCTAGAGTGCTAAGAAAGTGATGTGATTTGCCCATATAATCAGGCAGAGGCAGAGGCAGATCTCCAAGCCCTTCATTATGCACATTGGTTCTATTCCATTCGAGAGAGATGTTCTAATATTATCCCCCTAAGGAAGCACACTTCCACAAATGGGAAAGCTGATTAACAGAGAGTTAATATATTTGTACCCCTAAACTTAATCCCCAAAGACAAGTGAGACCAGCCCCTCTGTGAGTGCTCATACTCTATGGAAGTGAGACTACCCCTTTATATATTTTACAACTAGCCATTTACCTTATCTCTTTCAATAAATGTCAGCTCCTATCAGAGTCTTCATAATTCTTTTTGTCTAGAAGTAGCCCAAGAGAGTTGCTTTTTAAAATGTCGATGGATGGTTCATAGAGTCATGAAGAAGAGAGCTGTTAGGAAATAGATGAATTTCAAAGCAAAATAGTATTCATTGGTGAAAGATGGATGGATTTCCAGATGGAAGAGAGTTCTGTCCCCTAGAAAAGAAGGGATTGAAACAGGAAAATTGATCAGAAATGGTAGGTCCAAAAATTGATTGGTAGAGTCTTTAACTTCCTAAAGTAACAAAAGATGGGGAAAGATGGGAGATAGAGAAGTCAAGGATTGGTTTTCTTTCCTTTCTTTGTATCTCCAGCACTTTGAAGCAGTACTTAATTAATCAGTGCTTATTGAATTCAATTGGCCCCCTATAACAAGTCAAAGTAAAGCAAGAACTGAAAGAAAGGAGCTCCCCAAACCAAAGCCAGCCCGGTTAGAGGGACGGGATGAGATGAACGTGTTCTCCATCTATAACCAAAGAGTTGAACTTGGAGCACAAATAGGAAAAAAATCTGGTGGATTCTGGCAAAAGCAGAACATTGTTTTTGGAGGCCGGGACCTTGGGTTTGATCCCAAGTTTGCAAGCCCCCTCCCCTTTCTCTCTCTAGGCCACAAGATCCCCCTCTGTAAAATGACAAAGGTCAATGGCCTCCAAGTTCTCCTCCGGTCCCAGCACGCTGTGAAGCCAACGGAACAGAGAGCAGCCAGAAGGAAGGTAAGAGCTAAGGAAATGCACGAGCTTTGGTGAAAGGAAGGATGCATTACTTGTGCTTCATGATAGAGTTCTTGTGGAGCTCTGGAATCATAATAGCAAGTTAGTGTGTGGTTGTGAACATGTGGGAGAGCATCTGCATGGAGCATGTGCTGGCCATGTCTGTCTCACGCCCCTGCCCCACTTGCTTTTCTCTGTAACTACAGAAAGTGGTTGTTTTATAGGGGGAGGGATTAGTCATTTCATCTGGAACTGAGCAAATGAGATCCTGTTGATGTGGCAGGAACTGTGGTGATTCTTTCACTCTTTCCATTTGTCACAAAAAATCTTCAATAAAGAAAAATAAGGAGAAGGAGACAATGCACTCATGTGCACACACACACACACACACACACGTCCACATTAAGGCTTCTTCTGTCCTTGGCTCTCGG
The DNA here is from genome assembly GCA_023553655.1 of Myrmecobius fasciatus. Classification (NCBI taxonomy): domain Eukaryota; kingdom Metazoa; phylum Chordata; class Mammalia; order Dasyuromorphia; family Myrmecobiidae; genus Myrmecobius; species Myrmecobius fasciatus. The sequence continues at coordinate 167,758 of JAJPUD010004300.1, forward strand.
CCAAAGGATTCATTCTAAGCCTCAAATTAAACAGATACCCTCTCAAGGGGTCATTTCCAGGCATTCTCCTGAAGTCTGCAGGACATCCTGGCTCTCTGGGCTTGATGGGAGCTCCGGGTCATCCTCTGGGAAGAGCCGAGGGCTCCCAATTTCTCAAAGAAACTTATTAAACAGGCAGCACTTTGAAAGGTCCCTGACCAGTGCTGAGAGCCAGGATCCTCAACACAGTGACAACCTGGAGTGGCTGGGATTGTAGGATCCTGTATTTGGAGCAAGAAATCCAACACTTGCATTTTACTGATGAGGAAACTGAGTGCCAGGGATGTTAGGGGATGTGTCCAAAAGCACGAGATGCTGATTCTCACCAGTGAGATGGAGCAGAGACCCCCCCAGGATTCTTCTGTTATACAACCTGCTCATCTGTGTGTGTGAGAGGGTGTGCATGTGGGTAATACTGTGCCTGTGTGTGCACATGTGTGCAAAAACTGTGCATTGTGTAAGTACTATTCCTGTGTGTGCAAATATTGTGCATTGTGTAAGTGCTGTGCCTGTGTGTGCACATGTGTGCAAATAGCGTGCATTGTGTAAGTGTTGTGCCTGTGTGTGCACATGTGTGCAAATATTGTACTGTGTAAGTACTATGCCTGTGTGTGCAAATATTGTGCATTGTGTAAGTGCTGTGCCTGTGTGTGCATGTGTGCAAATATTGTGCTGTGTAAGTACTATCCCATGTGTGCAAATATTGTGCATTGAGTAAGTACTGTGCCTGTGTGTGTGAATACTGTGCATTGTGTAAGTACTGTACCTCTGTGTGTGTGAGAGAGTATATTGTGCACATGTGTAAGTACTGTACCTCTGGGTGTGTGAGTATATTGTGCATGTGTGTAAGTACTTTACCTGTGTGTGCATGTGTACTGTTGAGTTGTGCATACATGTGCATATACGTGAGTGTAAACATGTATGTGCACACACACGTGCATATATAGTGGTGGAGGGCAGGGAGAGAAGAAAGCAAATGGAGAAAAACTTAGGGAAAAAAGCAACATCATAGGATCATAGATATAAAATTGAAAGGAATCTCCCCCTTTTGCAATTAGAAAACTGAGACCTAGAGTGATAGCATGACTTCCCCAAAGTCACCCAGTCAGTACAACAGCAGTGGGATGTGGAGACAGCAATTGGCTTCTTCTCCAAAGGACACAACAATATTTGGTTTTTCCCTGGCATTTTGACTTTTACCCAACCCTTTCTCCATGAGGACCCTGGGAGGCAGGCAGATTTATAGTGATTATTATTCCCATTTTTCTGATGACAAAACTGAGTTTCAGAGAGATGAAATGATCTGGCCAGTCACACAATTTGCGAGTGGCAGAGCCTGGACTCCGACCTAGAAATCTTGGTTCCCGGTCAACGCCTCCCCTCCCCTGTCCACACCCTCCCACACTGGCTCTCTATAAGAAGTCAGCCATCTGTAGAAACATTGGGTAATCGGGTTCTAGTTGCCTCATCCAAGAAGACGCCAACGATCCAAGTTTCCAGCATCGTATTTGTTTAAGGACAGCAGTCCAGACAGACCGTCCCAGGGGACGCAAAGCTGCCCTCAGTCAGTTGACGGAGACTTTGGACTATTTCAAAGGCAGCCAGTCTGGAACACACTGCCTCCTGAGAGAATCCCCCTTCTGAGTCACTAGGAAGTTGGATGCTATTTCTTGCTTCCTTCTCCAGATGAAGGATTTGAGTCTTGGAGAGGGGGATTTGACTCTAGACCACCCACCGGGGCCCTTGCTTTAGCCAAAAGCTGCAACTAGCCAACAGACAGGATGCATGTAGACCTACCAGCGCTCAAAGAGAAGCAAAGAGCAGCGCCATATATGACTGCCAGTGAGGGAGAGCCCACCACTTCCCAAATAACTCATTTTGGTTTTGGACATCTCTAATGATTTAGAAGTTTCATTTTTTTTCCTAAATAGTAATTTATTTTTTCTCAATTGCATGTTGACAATTTTTACCATTCATTTTTATGTAGGAATTCTCCTTAAGAGTATTTTATTTTTCCAAATTATATTAAAAATGTTTTTCAAAAATAATTGCTATTAGATTTTGAGTTCCAATTTTTCTTACTCCCTGTCTTTCTCCTCCCTCCCTAATACAGCAAGAAATCCGATATAGCTTATACATGTACAATCATTTTAAACACATTTCCATATTAGTCATGTTGTGAAAAAAATTCAAAATAAAAGGAAAAAAATCACGAGAAAGAAAAAAACAACCCCAAAAAGTCAAAATAGTCTGCTTCAATCTGCATTCAGAGTCCATAGCTCTTTCTCCAGATGTGGATGGCATTTCCCATCACAAGTCTATTGGAATTGTTTGGGATCACTGGATAGCTGAGAAGAATTGTCTTATAATTGATCATCACACAATGTTGCCGTTATCGTATACAATGTTCTCTTGGTTCTTCTCGCTTCACTCAGCATCAGTTCATGTCAGTTTTTCCAAGGTTTTCTGAAATCTGCCTGCTCATTATTTCTTATAGAATAATGGTTTTCCATAACCTTCAGACACCACAACTTATTCAGCCATTCCCCGATTGATGGGTATCCCCTCAATTTCCAATACCTTGTCACCACAAACAGAGCTGCTACAAACAGTTTTGCACATTTGAATCCTTTTCCATTTTTTATTATCTTTTTGGGATACAGACCCAGTAGTGACAGTGCTGGATTAAAGTATATTTAGAATTCATTTTTATAGGATTCTGAGTTTCAAAGTTTTCTCTCTCCCCTTTCCTCTTCCTAAACTGGTAGACAATTTGATATAAAAAGTATTTCCATATCAGTCACAGTTGTGAACAAAGAAACAGATTGAAAGGGGGAAACCCATGAAAAAGAATAAAGTAAATGATAAAAGTATGCTTCAATCTTCATTCAGAGTCCATTAGTTCTTCATCTGGATGTGAATAGTATTTTTTCCTTCCTGAGTGCTTTGTACTTGACTTGGATCTAATTTTCTATTCATGGAAAAAAGAACCGAGTCCAGTTGATTGCATCCAGAATGTTACTGATAGTATATACACTGTTTTCCTGGTTCTGATCACTAGTTCATACAAGTCTTTCCAGGCTTTTGTTTTAAATCTACCTGTTCATCATTTCTTATTGCTGTTATTGTCTACAATGTTCTCTTGGTTCTTCTCACTTCATTCAGCATCAGTTCATGTAAATTTTTCCAGGTTTTTCTGAAATCTGCCTGCTCATTATTTCTGAGAGAATAGTATTCCATTACATTCTTATACCACAACTTGGGCAGTCATTCCCCAATCGATGAGCATTTTCTCCACTTCCAATTCTGTGCTACCACAAAGAGAGCTGCTATAAATATTTTTGCACATGTAGGTCCTTTCCCCTTTTGTATGTTCTCTTTGGGATCTAGACCTAGTAGTGGTATTGCTGGACCAAAGGATATGCACAATTTGATAGCCCTTTGGGCATAGTTCCAAATTGTTGGATCAGTGCATAACTCTACCAATAATGTATTAGTGTTCCAATTTGTCCAATCCTCTCCAATATTTATCATTTTCATTTTTTACCATATTAGGCAATTTGGTAGGTATGAGGTGATACTTCAGAGTTGTTTTAATTTTCATCTCTCTAATCAAAAGTGATTTAGAGCACTTCTTCATATATATATAGAATGTCTATAGAAAGCTTTGATTTCTTCATCTGGAAATTGCATGTTCATATCCTTTGACCATTTATCAACTGGAGAATGACTTGCATTCTTATAAATATGACTTAGTTCTCTATACATTTAACAAATGAGAGACATATGCTGTAAAGATTCTTTCCTAGCTTTCAGCTTTCCTTCTAAACTTGGTTACATTCGTTTTGTTTGTATAAAAGCCTTTTATTTGAATATAACCAAAATGATCTGTTTTACATTTCAAAAAGCTATTTCTTGTTGGTCATGAATTTTTCCCTTCCCCAGAGAATTGACAGGTGAATTATTCATTGCTCTCTCAATCTGTTTAGGATGTCACCTTTATGTTTAAATCATGCATCCATTTTGACTTTCTCTTGGTATGTAGTGTGAATTGTTTATCTATATACCTAGTTTGTGTCTTATTGTTTTCCAGATTTACCAACAGTTTTCTTCAAATAGTGAGTTTTTATTCCAAAGGTTGTAGTCTTTGGGTTTATCAAACACTAGGGTACTTTTGTCATTGCCTGTTTTGTCTTGTGTCTATTCCACTGATCCACAATTCTATTTGTTAGCCATGTTTCTTATTCTTGGGTAGAAGGAAGAGAGGTAATTTGGAACTCAAAATGTGAAAATATGTTAAAAATAAATAATAAAAATTTTATTTTTATAATAATAATATTTTATTTTTTAAATACATGCAAAAATAGTTTTTAACATTCACCCTTGCAAAACTTTGTGCTCCAAAATTTTCTCCCTTTTCTCCCTCCTCCCCCATTCCCAAGACAGCAAGCAATCTGATGTAGATTAAATATGTGCAATTCTTCTAAACATATTTTCATATTTGTCATTCTGTGCAAGAAAAATCAGATCAAAAGGGAAAAAAACTCAAGAAAGAAAGAAAAAACAAGCAATCAAACAACAAAAAGGTAAAAATACTATGCTTTGATCCACACTGAATTTTCATAGTTCTCTCTCTGAATGTGGAAGATACCGTTTCATCACATCTTGATGTCACACAGTCATTACTTTGTGGTTGTTTAATTCTCATTTTTAAAGAATTATTTTCTTCAGTGAGCTTTTGAATTTTCTTTTCCTTTTGGCAGATTCTATTTCTTGAGGACTCATTTTCCTCGGTAAGTTTTTGTATATCTTTTCCCATACTATTGACTCTCTTTTTCTTGCACTACTCTCATTTCTTTTTCCAATTTTCCTTCCACTTCTCTAATTTATTTTTTGAAGTCCTTTTTAAACTCTTCCAGGAATTCTTTTTGGGCCTGAGACAAAGTTACATTTTTCTTTTAGGCTTCACATGTAGCCATTTTGACACTATTATTGTCTTCTAAGTTTATTCCTTGACACTATAGTAATTTTCTATAATCAAGCTTGTTTTTTTTGTAAATTTAGTATTTTTGACTTAGAGTTGAGCTCTGGTCCTACACAGCTTCAACTTTTTTTGTGCTGGGGCTCTGGGTCTTAACTGCTAGGTTCCGCTGGGTTTTAGCTATTTGCTTCTTCTGGAGGCTAGGCTTCCCTTCTGACTTGTACTGGTCCCTGTTGGCCTCCCCTGGATGTCAAATTTAGCTGCTAGCCTGCTCCAGGAGTGGGGCTTTCCGCTGGGTTGCTATGGTAACAGAATCTTTCTGGTGGCTGGCCTGAGGGGAAGGATATTGCTGATGGTCTGTCACAGTATCCCAGGGAGACAAACCTTTCCTACTGGACTGATCAGCTGCTAACCTGCTCCTAGACCAATTCTGAGGTCGTTTTCTAGCTGTTTGGAGGAGGATTTGGGAGCACTTCAAAGAGTTCCCTCCTGCCTCCACCATCTTGGCAACAAATGTCTAGATTCCTTTGGATATGCTTCCCATGAATATTCAAGCACAGCTTCTTCCCACTCCAAGCCCCACCCCGCATCTGTGGCGCAGGCAAAGCCGGCTGGAGCATCCCTGAGTGATTTCACAGGCCGGAGTGAAATGTGTCCCTCCTCTCTGGGCTTCCCAGCTCTCTTTCATCCCTGGAATTTAGGAAGAACAGCCTTGTGGATGTGCTGATAGACTCTCCATTTAGATCCCACTGTGCCCAATCCTGGGTCTGATCTCAAGAGGGAGGAGGGGCAGGCCCAAAACTGCTCTGAATGTCCCTTCTGTCCTTGGTCAGCCTTCCTGAGAACTGCCAGCATCTGTCCCCGAAGCATCCCTGTGTCTGACACTCTTTGAAGCTCCAGCTCCTATTTTTAGTCTGAGATGGCCCTGCCATGGATGCTGGCTGAGCCAGGAGAGAGCAAACCTTTTCAAAGACTTGCCAGGCCTTCAGTCAAAGAGGAAGGATTTCTATCCCCTCCCTGTCCCCCCATCCGGTGGGGTGTGAGCACAGGATGGACTTTTCATGGTTATTTCCAGCCATCAGCTTGAGGCTAATGTGCCAGAAGCCTCCTCCTTTGTCCTTGTCTGAGGCTAGGATTATTTGAAGACTGGGGATAGAGATGAATGGGATGGAAGGCTGGCATTGGGAAACACAAGGGTGGGGTGGGGTGGGGTGGGAACTCTCTTTTGGCTTAATGCATTGTGAAGGGCACTGATTCTTTTCAGATTATAGGATCATAGAGCTGAAGGAAACTGGGAGGTGAACTGGGAGGGAAACTGAGGCCAAGAGAAATTAAATTATCCAATCAAGGTCAGAGAGAGACAGAGAGATAGAGACACAGAGTCAGAGAAAGAAAGAGACAGTCAGGTCTTATAATTAATTCTCGGTGTAGGAAAGATCATGTCTCAGACACATCATCACAGCAATAGTAGTAGAAGTAGCTAGGATGTATATGGTGCCTACTATGTGCCAGGCACTGAACTAAGCACTTTATAAATATTATCTCATTGATCTTCACAACAACTCTAGGAGGTAGATGTTGTTATTATCCTATGTTATAGGTGAGGAAATTCAACTAGCATCCCCACCACTAACAAAATCACACCCACGGAGAGGGAAAAAATGTATGTTCCTAAGGGGGAGAGACTATTCTGTTTTTGTCTTTGTATTCACAGTATCTGGCATACAGTAGGTGCTTAATCATTTATTGCTCAAATTTAGAATTATAACCAAAAGGCTATAAAACTGTGATCCAGCAATTAGGTCTATATCTCAAAGAGATCATAAAAAAGGAGAAAGAACCCACACATACAAAAAATATTTCTAGCAACTTTTTTTGTCATGGCAAAGAATTGTAAATTGAGGGGCTGTCCATCCAGTGGGAATGATTGAACAAGTTGTGGTACATGAATGCAATGGAATATTATTATTCTATAAGAAATAATGAGCAGGTGTGTCCCTGGGCAAGTCACTTAACCCCAATTGCCTCAGCAAAAAGCAAAAAAAAGAAAGAAAAA
>JAJPUD010004300.1:174933-203761 GCA_023553655.1 Myrmecobius fasciatus
AAGGAAGAAAGAAAGAAAGAAAGAAAGAAAGAAAGAAAGAAAGAAAGAAAGAAAGAAAGAAAGAAAGAAAGAAAGAATAAGCAGGGAGATGTCAGAAAAACCTGGAAAGACTTAAATGAACTGATGCTGAGTGAAGTGAACAAGACCAGGAGAACATTGTACACAGCAACAGCAACATTGTATGATGATCAACTATCAATGACTTAGCTCTCCTCAGCAATACAATTATCCAAGATAATTCCAAAAGACTTTGAAGGCAAGTGCCATCTCCATCCAGGGAAAGAACTCCGTAATATGAAGTTTTATTATTTTTTTTTTGTTTTTTCTTTCTTATGGCTTTTTCCTTTTGTTTTGATTCTTCTTTCACAATGTGACTAATGTGGAAATATGTTTACTATAATTGTACACATATAACCTATATCCGATTGCTTGCTGTCTTGGGGAAGAGAAAGGAAAAGGAGGGAGGGAGAAAAATTTGGAACAATGGATATTGAAAACTATCTTTACATGGAAGAAAATAAAATACTATTAAGTGAAAAAAGTGATTGCTAAATAGAATGGAATAAAACTGAAGAAATAGAGGTGTTTTATTTTAATAAAGTACTACAATATGGTTATGATGCCATTTTATGGAATAGTTGGTTGCACAGTGGATAGAGTGCTGGACTTGGAATCAGGAATATCTGACTTCAAATCCAGCTTCAAATACCAACTATATGTGTGACTGTGAATAAATTCTTTAACCTCTGTCTGCCTCAGTTTCTTTGTCTGCAAAATGAGGGTAATAGCCCCTACTTCCTAGATTGCTGTGACTATCAAATGAAACAATTATAAAGTTCTTAGCATGGGATCTGGCACATAGTAGGTGCTATATATAAATCTTAGCTATCATCTGTAAATGGGTTAATAACATCTGCCTGCCAGAGCTGTGAGGATCAAAAGATATAATTATAAAGTTCTAGCACAGTTTCTGGCACATAGTAGGTGCTATATAAGAGTTATTACTGTTGTTGTTATCTACAAAATGGGAATAATAATAATAATATCTACCTCCCAGAGTTATTGTATCAAGTGAGATGATAATTGTAAAGCACTTAGCACAGTGCCTACCACATAGTAGATGCTACATAAATATTACTAATAATTAGTAATTATAATATTACCATCAACAGTACTTATCAAAATGGTGTCAGATATGGAGCTAAGCCCTGGGCATATAAAGAGAGATAAAACACTGTCCCTTTCTTTAAGGATTTCACAGTCGAATATGGGGACAACATGTGAATAATGGCACAAACAAGACACATACAATTTAAGGGGAGTGTGATTTCAGAGAGAAGGCATTAGCAATAAAGGAGGGACTGCTGCTTACGGAAGATGAGATGAGCTTTTTTTTTAACTGTACACAATCTGTTTTTCCTTTCAAGCATACAACAAAATTATCATGTAAATTTGCTTTTGCCCTTTTTTTCTTTCCTACTCCCACCAAGATGGTTACCATTAGACACAAATAAATATATATAATTTGTAAAATTATTTTATACATACTTTTATTAGTTCTTCCTCAGGATTCAGATAGCATCATTCTTCATTTGCCCTTTATAGTTAAGTTGGGTATTTATTACAGTTAAAATTACTTATTTGCAATACAATGTTGTAATTATCATATACAGTGTTCTCTTGGTTCTGCTCATTTTGCTCTTCATTATTTTGTGCAAGTCTTTCCATGTTTTTTCTAAGATCATCAAGCTCAGCATTTCTTACAGCCCAGCAGGATTCTATCACAATCATGTACCAGAAATTGAAAGACATCCCCACAGTTTCTAGTTCTTTGCCACTACAAAAAGAGTTTCTATAAACGTTTTAGTACACAAAGGTTATTTTTCTTTTTCTCCTAATCATCTTTGGAAATAGACCTAATAATAAGCTGAGTCCTGAAAGAAACTAGAATTTTAACAAAATTCTGATCATAGGGGAGGAGCAAAATGTCAACTGAACTAGAGGTCTGTGTGGCAATCTGTCTCCAATTTCATTTTCTGGTCCTGAGCAGAAAGGTGATGTAGTGGATTGAATATTGGATCGGGAAGAACCAAGTTCTAATCCTGCCTCAAATATTTCCTGAATATGTGAACCTGGGCACGACTGCCCAATGTCCCCATTTCTAAAATGGGGTAATAATAGGATCTATCTCTCTGGATTGTTGTGAGGGCATTCATAAAGTGTTTTGTAATTCTTAAAATGTTATTAAATTTTATTATTCCCCATCACTATCTGTCCGATGATAGTATTTCCCATTCCTTGAGCTCAATATTCCTTTTTCAGCTTTTATCATTTTCCATTTCCTCCATTCTCATCTCTACCTCTCAAAATTCTTGACCTCCTTCAAGTCTCAGTGCTGGCAGTACTTTCTCTGGGAAACCTCACCAGACCTCTTCTATTACTACAGCATCATCCCCCTCCTATTTTTATTGTACTAGACTTATTGATGGACAGTTGGTGGTGCAGTAGATAGACTGCCAGGTCTGGGATCAGGAAGACCTAAATTGAAATCCAGATGCTAACTTTGTGACTTCAACAAGACTTTTCACCCTGTTTGCCTTAGTTTCCTCAACTGTAAAATGAGGTAGAGAAGGAAATGGCAAATCACTCCAGTATCTTTGCCAAGAAATCCCCAAAGAGATCATAAAGAGTCAAACATGATTTAAAAAGGACTGAATAATAGACTTATGAATTTCCCATTCCCTACTCAGAAGAGAGTGTAAGCAACTGTTTCTTTTTGCTCCTTGTATCCCTAGTGCCTAGCCCAGTGTCCAAGAAGTATCCGATGCTTCTTAGGTATTTGCTAAACGTCCTCCCTTCTCTGCAGAGGCTGGGAACCCTGCCCATACGCTGTCAGACTAGAATGATGAGTTGCTTAATTTTGCTGAGCTTTTTTTTTTAATCTTTCTTCCTTTTTTCCATAAGGACTTCTGACATGACAGAAAAAAACCTTGGGGGTAATTCTTGAGAAGGAGTTTCTGTAATGTATGCAAAGTTTCCATTAGAAGAATTATGAAATATTGGGCCAAAGGCCATCTAGGAGCCACAATATTAAAAGCAGATAGTTTCTAGTCTGGCAGAATCTGGTTTGGCTTCTCTGTGGGGTGGGCGGGGGAGCAGAAGAATATACTAAAAATGAAGGTGATGTAAAAATAAAAGATATCAATGACTTTTTAAAATTCAAATTTATACAATTGAATTATATTGGCTCTCATTCTGTGGTTCATCTGCTCTTAGAGGGTCATAAAGTTATTGGAAGGAGTCTTTCTTATCTTTTCTTAATTAAAAGATATTAATTCTACAATCATTATCATGTTGGATTTCCCAAAAATTCACATTAAAAAAGTTCCTCCACCTTTCTACTGTCTTGTAGAAGTGATGGTTCCACGGATCTGGAACATTGGACAAAATATTAATATCTTTTTTAGACATTTTTATTATTTTTGCTGGTTTCCCCCCTTATTTCTCTTTTTCTTTAATTTTTTTTATTATCTGGAATGAAATCCTTTCTGAAAGAGAAAAGGGAGAAATATGGAGAAATTCAGGGAATATAAATTATATTTATGTATTCAATGAATTTTTGATAGAGGGTGGATGATTTCTTGTATTTGAAAATGTTAAGAGCTCCTTTTTCTGAAACAGGAGCCGCCCAGGTGCCAGATGGTAAGGGAATGCCACCCTGCATCTGAAAAAAAATGATGTGTGATTCATCTTGGCCAAATGTCGTGTAGGTACTTCTGACTAATAGCAACTCTGCTTGTCGCGTTCCCCATCTCCTTACCTGTCCACTGAACTGGACGCATCTTGTGTGTGTTTATCAAGTCCTGGCCTTTGGGATTCATCGATATTATCATTTTTGTTTTCTTTTATTAAGACATTAATATTCTTGATGATTTTTAAGCCAATTATCTAATTCACCCCAATTCACTTTCTGAGATGCCCCAAGATAAGGTAAGGTCACTTGTAACACACAGAAGAACATCCTGCATGAGGTAGGGGTCCCCAGCTGGAAGCAGGACTGTACAACAGCATCATGGGCAATGCATTTCACACTGCCTGCCCCTGGGGCTCATCTTCAAGCATCCTCCAATTAGGCAGCACACTATTCCTCAGGGTTGATTCTTCACCCCGGCAATAACAGAGTGAGAAGCTGGTGCTGAGCCCTCAGAGAAAAAGACAAGGATCAGAACCAGCAGACTGACAGCTTCTGGATGGGCTCCTGACAAATCAGAGAAGAACCTATAGCTGATTCCTGAGCATGGGTTTCAATAATGAATGTTTAAGTTTCCACTGGCAGAATGAATATTGGGCCAAAGGGCATGTCAAAAATACAATATAGCATAGAAATTGTGTCTAGTCTGGTAGCATCTATTTTGACTTCACTCATGCAAAAGATTTTCAAATTATCTCTGTCCGTGATTATCACGAACAATGGAAAGGGACAATAAATACAGGGATGGAGTTTAATGTGGCAAGAATGCACCAGGAATTATTTGTGTGGCTTTTCAGTATAATTGAAAAGTTCAAGATTATTCCTGGGGCAGATATGCCTTGTCTCCAGCAGGTGGTGGTATACTAGCACTGACTATATTCTACCCACAAGGCAGATGGAGGAGGTCCATTGATATTGAATGACAAGTGTGAATTTATTAAGCACTTTACACACATCATTTCATTTAATCCTAATAGCATCCCATGAAATGGAGCACGCAAAGATTGGCAGTCCCATTCTACTGGGTGAAGAAAGGGAGGTTTAATTATCTTCAGTTGAAATTATGAGCTAGTTCTTATGAAAAGGCCATGGTGTAAGTTGGAGAGGACCTCAAGGACCATGGCTTCCAAATACTTCTTAAGATCAAATATAAGATCCTCATTTAGCATTCAAAACCCTTGTTACCTTTATAATCTCTTCACACCTTCTGCCCCTGTGTATGTATATTCTGCCAACCAATGGCGCTAGATTGATGTTCCTTGCTCAAGACAATGTATTTCCCAACTTGGTGCATTTTCACTGATTTTCTCTCATGTTTTGAATGTTCTCCTTCATCATTTCCCTCCTCCTTCCTGCCTGCCTCAAAGTCCCAGTTAAAATCTTACCTTCTATAGGAAGTCCTTCCTGATCTCTCTCAATACTTGAAGTCTTCTCTCTATTGATTATTTCCTGTATATATCTAGTTTATATTTTTTGTTCAATCATTTTAATCATGTCCAATTCTTTGTGACCCCATTTAGAGTTTTCTTGGCAAAGACACTAGAGTAATTTGCCATTTCTCCAGTTAATTTTACAAATAAGGAAGCTGAGACACATGGGGGTGATGTGACTTGTCTAGGGTCATACATCTAGTGAGTATCTGAAGCCAGCTTTGGATTTAGGAAACTGAATCCAGATCCAACATTCTGGGCACTATGCTGCCCTTGGTCTATACCCAACTGTTAGCACATGGTTGCCTCCATTAGACTGGATTCTCCTTGGAGGGTTAGAGAGATTATTTTTCTTCTGCATTATCAATATTTTCTCAAGTCTAAACAATCAATAAACAAATAAAACAAATGCTGAATTTTAGTATTTTCTAATTTCTGATGAATAAATGCTCACACTGCAAAGTGAACACTCAGGGAAGTAGTTCAAACTGGCTCCAACAGTCCCTACATGTACCACATGGACTACCCATGAAATCAGAGGACTTAGCATAGCAAGAAGGTGCATCTCATTAAGAGTGTTGATGCCACAGAGTAACAGGAAAGGAGGATGAAGTCCACAGTTATAAGGCTAGATTCAAATACCACCACTCAGGCTCATCCCTCAGCAGTCTTAGAGAAGTGATCACCTCCCTGGGCTTCAGGATCTCCTTATCTAGCTATACCATGATAAGGTGAGATGACCTCTGAGATTATATAATTTATAATGTTATAATTAATAATTTCAGATTATACTCTCTGGTACATGATTTAGACATAAAAGATGTTACCACAAGCAAGTTAGGAAACCAAGGAGTAATTTACCTGCCATATCTATGGAGAAGAGAAGAATTTATGACTAAAGAAGAGACTGAGAATATTATGAAATACAAAATGGACAATTTTATTTACATTGAAAGGTTTTTGCACAAGCAAAATTAATGCAACCAAGATTCGAAAGAAAGCAGGAAAATATTTACTGAGTGTTTCTGACAAAAGCCTCATTTCTAAAATATATAGAGAACTGAGTCAAATTATGTCATTTTCCAATTTATAAATGGTGAAAGGATATGAGCAGGCAGTTCTCAAACAAAGAAATCAAACTTATCTATAGTCATATAAAAAATGTTCTACATCACTATCTATGTATTAGAGACATGAAAATTAAAATAACTCTGAGATACTACCTAACATCTGACAGGTTGGTTACTATGACAGAAAAAGAAAAATGATAAATGTTGGAGGGGATGTGGGAAAACTGGGACACTAATACATTGCGGAGTTGGGGACTGATCCAACCATTCTGGAGAGCAATTTAGAGCTTTGCCCAAAGGACAACCAAACTGTGCATCCCCTTTGATCCAACAATACCACTACTATATGTGTATCCCAAAAGATGATAAAAAAAGAAAAAGCACCCACATGTGCAAAAAATATTTATAACTCTGTGGTGGCAAAAAATTGGATATTTGAAGGAATGCCCATCAACTAGGGAATGGCTGAACAAGTTGTGGTAGATGAATTGTAATAGAATACGATTGTGCTATAAAAAAGGAGAGGCAGATTTTAGAAAAACCTGGAAAGACTCGCCTGAACTGATGCTGCATTAAATGAACAAACTAAGAACAACATTTAACACAGTAACAGCAACCTTTGGTGGATGATCAACTATAATAGACTCAGCTCTTCTCAGCAAAGCAATGATAAAAGACAACTCCAAAGGATCTTTACTGGAAAATGCTATCCACATCCAAAGAAAGAACAATGGAGTCTAAATGCAGATTGAAGCAGACTATTTTCAATTTTTTCCTGTTCTCCTAGTTTTTCTCCTTCGTTCTGATTCTTCTTTCACAATGTGACTAATGTGGAAATATGTTTAACATTATTGTAAATGTATGACTTATATTGGATTGCTTGACATCTTGGGTAGGGGATGAAGAGAGGAGGGAAAAAATATGGAACTCGAAATCTTATAAAACTGAATGTTGAAAACTATCTTTACATGTAATTGGAAAAAATAAAATACTATTAAAAAGAAAAATAACTCTAAAGCAAACATGAAAAAGATTATATTCTCTGAGACTTGAAATAAGGAAGAGAGCTTGGGTAAAAACACAGAGGTTTTGAAGTGTGAAGTATGGAGTTGAAGACAGATGGACTCAATCTTCTTAGTTAAGAAGGCAGCAAGGTCATCTACTGAGAGCAGGGTGATGGGAGTGAGTCTGGGGACTCAGGAAGAGAGGGGAAGAATTGTGTGGGTCACTGGGAGGAGTGAAGAGATGACAAAGTATCCCATCCCTAAGAACAGGGGAATAATTGTGGCTTTGGAACTTTTAGAAAAAGGAAGATGAAAACCATGTAAAAAAGTCTTTTCCCTCCAGATTCCTTTCCCTGCTTACCCAAGTAATGGAAATAAACACTTTATTTTGTAGGGAAGTATAACAAGGTCTCTAAAGAATGAAAATTGAGGGTAGCCCAAATGACAATAGACAGCTCAGATCAGCAGGCTGCAATACATTAGGATCAAAGAATTAAGTGCACAGGAGAAAAAAATTCTCAATAGTCAAACAATAGTCATCAAAAAGCTGTAGAACTGGAGGAAAATAAATCAGCCAGGCACACTGTAAGGGTGATTGTGAAGAACCCTTGTTCTCTATGAACACAGTCAAAAGATCCAGAGAAAGTCCCTAGCACAGACAGTCAACTTCCCCAGTCTCTTGCCAGTGCATGGAAGACTTGTAGGAAGATCTTGACAATAAAGGCACTGAGTGGGCTAGCATGGATGAACCATCACCTACCTCACAGATCCATCAAAGTACCCAAAGTTTAAAAGCTGGAAGGGACCTCAGAAATTGTCATCATCACTGGATCATACACTGAAAGCTAGAAAGCAAGATAGAGATCATCTACACCATTTACATAATTTAACAGATGAAAAGATCAATGGGCCAATGAGGTTTAAATGATTTCCCTGAGGTCACCCAGGAAGTGATAAATATCAAAGATGAAATTTGAATCCTAGTGTTTTGCTTGCCAATGCAGAGCTTCATGTAGATTAAGGAATCTTTGCTTGGAGCCTGTTAATTTGCTTTAATAGCTTCATAACTATTTCAATATAATCAATTTCCTTTGTCATATTTTATGTATTTAAAAATATGATTGTGAGAAGGATCCTATAAGCTTTACCAAATGTGTTCATAGTACATACAAAAGTTAAGAATGCCTGTCCTTGATCCAAATGGATTTGTTTCTCCTAAGCCCAAGCTCCTTTTGTGTTGATCAATATTGGGAGAAAGTAAATGTGATTTGAGATCAAAACTCCAAGAAACTCAATGATTCTCCCAAACTCCCACAGCTTATAAGTAGCCCACTTAGAACTCAGAATCATTCTCCAGATCAATGTTCTGGACTCTTTCCAAAATCCTAGATCCCAGTCTCTTTGGGCTCATTCCATTCCCAATCTCTCTGAATCTGGGAGGGGCTGTCAATGCCATTTCAGCTTACCCAGCATTCATTGCATTCCATGCCCTAACTGAAATTTCTAAAAAGGACTCTTTCCTCATCTCCAATTCTTAGATCTGCAACTCTGAGGCTTAGCTCAAGGGTCACCTCCTATGGGAAGCCTTCCCTGGTTCCCTCTTACCTTCTTCCCCTTCCATTCCAAGATAATAATTTCAATTCCAATGATAATAAATCTACCTGATCCTTGAAGCTGGGTCTCTATCAAAAAATGAATCTGTCAAAGTAAGAAAAGACCTCTTGGTATAGAGGCAAGTTCTAGTCCCCAGTATTTCCCTTCCTGGCCATGTAGCTTTGGACAAATCCCTTTCCTTCTCTAGGGGTTGGTTTTTCCTTTGCAGAACAAGGGAGGAAGATGACTCCAAATTTCTGTCGTGGACCTCAGAGGTTCCTTTTCACTCTTACCACCTCCTAAGGAAGGTATAGACAGGTTACTTTCTGTGAGTCATCACAAGGGTATGGAAGGGATTTCAGATAGCAGAGGTACAGAGTGACTACAAACAGTGACCCTGCCCAAGTAGGAGCTGTCAAGTCAGACTTCACAGGCAGAATCCCATCACTTTCTCCAATATTTTCATAGGCTTTGTCTTGGAGAGCCAAAGAACTAGGACTGAGACTCCAGCCTTCAGAGAGTCATGGAGATTCAGCAACTCGATCCCTGGAATGCTTTCATGTTTCTCTCCTCCCATGGAGACACAGTAAGGGGTGGAGTGGAGAGCTAACTTGGAATATTCATGACAGTCACCAGTGTGATTGCAGAAGGGGAAAAATACTGAGCTGAATTAAAAAATTTGGTACAGCAGGTAAAAATATACAAGCAGAAAGAAGACTGAGTTATATTTTCTTCTCATTTTCATGGTGTGTAGTTTTCCAAGAATCTTCCTGACAGATAGTGACAAGATTATTACTCCCATTTTACAAATAAATAAACTGAGGCTCTGAGAGACTGGGTGAAGACTTTCCCAGGATCATACAGCTAGCAGTTTCAAACCCAAGCCCTCAGATTACTAATCCAACAATTTCTTGTGTCCAAAGACCAGCCTTGCTAAATTCAGAGATACTCAACGCCAAGTGATCTTCAGGGGAATGGATTTCTTTTTGGCCACAACAACTCTCAGAATATCTGCCCAATTGTAGAAGGATTACAATCTGCAAAAGTTAAGAAAGAACTCACACTGAGGAAGGTTTGAAGTGCCAAATAATTTCTGTATGTATTAGTTAAGTAGAAGCATTATTTATATAATCCAGTCGTGACCATTTTGTCTTCCTAACAAACTCTATATCATTCACATAAATCTTGAATCTCTTTAAAATTAAGTATCAGTCATTGATGAGCATCTCCTCAATGTCACCCTCAATGTCTCACTTCCACCAATATACACACCCACACACATACTAATGAGATGACAAATTTTGTCACTTCTCTTTCATGCTGTTTCCATTCATTCCCCATCTCCATTTACACAGCTATTTCCCTTCTATTAGCCCCTCCTTTTTTCCCCTTTTCCCTCCCACTTCCCTATAGGATGAGACAAATTTCTATGTCAAAATAAATATGTATGATATTCCCTCTTTGAGCTAAATGTAATGAGATTAAGGTCTAAACAATGTTCATCCCTCTCCCTTCTTTTCCTCAACTGTAATAGATCTTTTTTTGTTTCTTCATGTGATATAATTTACCCCATTTTACCTCCTCATTCCTTTTCTTCCAGTATAATCCCATTTCCATCCCTAGTTTCTTTTTTATATCATCACATTAAAATCAACTTATACCTATACCCTCTATGTATACTATGCAGCCATCTCCAAGGTCAGAATCACATCATTTCTCCCTTGGACTCTGCAATGTCCTCCTTTGCTGATCCCCCAACTCATATTTATATATTCTAGCCTGTCCTCCATACATTCAACAGTGTGACTTAACTAAAGTCTAATTCCAACAATGTCAAACCCTGCCTCAATAAACCTAAATTGCTCCCTATAATCTCTAAAATCAAACATATGCTTTTCTCTTTTTTTACATTTTTATTAAAGCTTTTTATTTTCAAAACATATGCAAGGATAATTTTTCAACATTGATCCTTGCATAGCCTTATGTTTCATATTTTCCCCTTCTTACTCCCACATCCTCCCTTAGATGGCAAGTAATCCAATATTTGTTATACACGTAAAATATATGTTAAATCCAATATATGTAAACATATTTGTACAATTACTGCACAAGAAAGATCAGATCAAAAAGGAAAGAAAATGAATAAGAAAACAAAATGCAAATGAACAACAACAACAAAAAGTTAGGTTATGATCTTAGGTTATGATCCACACTTAATTCCAGCAATCCTCTCTCTGGGTGCAGGTGGCTCCCTTCACCACAGGATCATTGAAACTGGCCTTAATTGTCTCACTGTTGGAAAATCACATCCATCAGAATTGATTGTCATATA
Source organism: Myrmecobius fasciatus (assembly GCA_023553655.1). Classification (NCBI taxonomy): domain Eukaryota; kingdom Metazoa; phylum Chordata; class Mammalia; order Dasyuromorphia; family Myrmecobiidae; genus Myrmecobius; species Myrmecobius fasciatus. Next base: position 186,114 of record JAJPUD010004300.1, read on the forward strand.
ATCTTGTTGTCATGTACCATGATCTCCTGGTTTTGCTCATTTCGCTCAGCATCAGTTCCTATAAATCACTCCAGGCCTCTCTGAAATCATCCTGTTGGTCATTTCTTATGGAACAAGAATATTCCATAACATTCATATACCATAATTTATTCAGCCACTCTCCAATTGATGAGCATCCACTCAGTTTCCAGTTTCTTGCCACTACAAAAGGGCTGCCACAAATATTCTTGCACATTTTGCTTTTCTGTCAAAATTGGAAATTTTGATGAATTACTAGGGCTTAGCCATGTGCTTGGCCCATAAGAGATGCTTAATAAATACCTAATGGTTTGGTTTATTGTTTAACACCTAGAGCCAGAATCCTGGACTCCCTGAATTAGTAGACATCCCTCTACAGGATGCATCAGATTAAGCACATTTCATAGTATTCTTAAGAGGTTTTACCTTTTATGGGTTGTGTCATGGCCCCCATTGGCAGGTAGTCTGGTGAAACCCATGGGCTTCTCAGAGTAAGCTCCTTAAGTATAAAAATAAAATGAATGAATATGATTGCAAAGGAAACCAACAATATCAAAATTATCAAAATTAAAACACCAATCATGAAGTCCTGTATCAGAGAAAGAGCCCGAAGCTGAGCCACAAAGCTAACCAGAAGAAATGACCTGGATCTCCAACAGGAAGCCCTGGCTTGGAGATCTGATCCTATTTTACTCTCATGACATTGGGCAGGTCACTTAACCACATTGTGCCTTGGTTTCCTTTTCTGTGAAACGAAAAGGTTGGACTCAATGGCCTTTAAATTTCCCTTCAGCTCTAAATTCCCACATCATTTGCCAGCTGCTGAGAACTGTGACTTACAGGTAGTAAGCAGGAGTGAGTGCTTGAATTCAAATCCAGGCCTCCAGATTCCAAATCCAGCCCTCTTTCTATGACATCAGGACTCTCTCCTTATGCTATGGAAAAACAAAAAAAAAAGATACTTTGAGGGAGTCAGTCAATAAGTATTTACTAAGCACCTACTATGTGCCAGGCAATGCGCTAAGAACTGGGGGTGCAAAGAAAGGCAATAGACAATCCTTGCCATCAAGGACCTTACAATCTAATGAGGGGGACAACATGTAAAAAGCTATGGACAAAGGAGACAAACTCAGGAGAAAAGGGAAAGAATCAGTAAAAAGGCTTTTCAGAGAAGGCGAGGTTTTAGATGTCTCATCCTGGAGGTCATAAGGAGCAATTGTTGATTAGGGATGTGACTTGCACTTTAGGAAGATCAATGACAATTCAATGGAGATTGGAAGAAAGTAGCAGGAGATTGGAGGAATGCAAACCCTTCCCCAGCAGTTACTGTAATGGCCTAGGTTTGAGGTGATGGGGTCCACACCAGGGGGGAGCAGCAGGATCAGAGGAGAGGAAAGGGACTATAGAAGAGGTGTCAAGGAGGGTAAATCAGCAGCCCTTCTCTGGCCACCAAAGGAGGAGGTACCATTCATCATCATTTGTCCTAGACTCCTTGCCAACCAACTGCCCCCCCATAAAGCCAGCCTCGATGAACCTCTAAGGCACTTGGGGGTTCGACATAAGTCAAGGGGTGGGGCATTCTGTTTTGAAGGGATAAGAGAATGCAAGTGCCTTCCTGATGCTCTCCCCAGGTGGTTCCCAGGAAAAAAAATAGGGTTGGCAGGGAAGGATGTGAGAGCTCAAGCTCTCAGAGAAGCCCAAGAGGATTGTAGTCCTGCCAGTTTCACTTTGAACTCAGGCAGGGGTTTATGGGTCCCTGCAATTCAGGCAGAAATTCAGTGTGGACAAAGGCCCCCTCCAAGAGCCCCACGTCTGAGAATGTGACTGGGAAGGGGGAGGAGGAGGAGATGAAAAAGGAAGAGAGAAGGAGGAGGATGGGGAGGGGTTCTTTTTAAAGGAGGAGGAGGAAGAAGAAGAAGAAGAAGAAGAAGAGAAGGGGGAGGAAGAGGGAAAAAAGCAGAGGAAAGGGAGAAGGGAGAGGAGGAGCAGGAACGGGAGCAGGAGTGTAATCGGTCAAAGACTGATCTCCCAGAAGGATGTACCTTGTCTCTGGTTGTACAAGTGACAGTTTCACCATAAAAATGGGCTGGGAGCTCTCTTGCTTTCATCTTAGTGGGCAGCCAGGCACTCACTCTACAGCTGGGGGGCCAAGATGTAATCAGGGCCAGCAGCCTGAGTTGCAGAGGGAATTAGGAAGCACCTAGAGGAGAAAAGTCACATCTATTTGCAGGTTGTAAACCCACTTCCCCTCTCCCAGCAGGAGGGGGAAAATATTGCTTCCATCTGGGGCCACTCTCTCAGGGGGAGAGAAAACTCTCGTTAAAAGTTCACCTTCTCTAGCATCCAGGGAAGGGCAGATAATGATGGACAGGGACTTGTCCAATGAAAATAGGGAACTTGAATCAAACCACATTATCAGCTGGGAGCTGTTTACAGATTTTACAGGGCAGGTATGGGGTAGGACCATGGTGATGGTCTGGCCACCTGTCATTGTGTATAAAATAGAGATTCAGGAAATGGCCAGTAGGCCCTGGGAGCTTCAGGGTCTTCTAGGAAGTATTCTGTTAGCTCTGAAACCATGGGATTCTGAAGCAAGAAAGGGCCAAAAGAAGGTCACCTGGTTCAAATGATTTTGTGAAAATTCAGGTCCAAGGGGAGCATGTGACTTGCCCAGGATCACTTAGAATCTCCAAATGAAAAGTGACCATAGATGGTCACAAACAATGAGAAAACTTCTCAATTTAAATCCTACTCTGTTATTTACTGTGTCTCTGACCAGTACTCCAATAAGTTTTAGACTCAGTTTATCCCTCCAAAAAGAGGTATAACACTCAGGTTCATAGATTTAGAAAAAGGAAATATCTTGACTATGTGAAGAATAAACTCAAAAAGTTCACTTCTGGAAAATAACCAACAGATTTGCATTTGAAGATCTTAAGGGTTCAGGACCCCACTCAATCCATCCTACTAAGGGTCATTTGTAAGACTGACTCCTTACCTCAAAGAACTTGTGGAAGTAGGAAACTTTGATTCTGAAACATGACACTCCTTGACAGTCTTGGAGGACAGGTTGCTCAGTTTTGCTGAACTCCGTTTTCTCTCCATATTTCTTTCTTGTTTTTGGTTACAAGGGATGATTGGCTGAGAGGTGACATAGGGATTAAAGTTTCGAATTTAGAGTAAGTGATGAGCTGAATTCAAATCCTGCCTTGGACAGTAGTACATGTCACTTAACTCTTTTGGAGATGCTGTTTTCTCATCTATGAAATGAAAATAAGTATAGCACCTTCCTTTGTTGTTAGGATCAAATAACATGTGTCTGCTTTGCAAAACTAAAGGAATTGTATAGATGCTATCTTTTTATTATCTATTATTATCATTATTATATTTATATCCTATTATTGTCATTAGTATTAATATAATTAATTCTATTATCATTACTATTTTATTGTATCATCATTTTGTTATTATTGTCATTTTATTATATATTATTATCATTTCTATTATTATCATGATGATGGAAAAAAAGAGGAAGAACAAGGAGAAGGAAGAAGAAGGAGAAGAAGAAGGAAGAGGAGGAGGAGGAGGGAGAAAAAGAAGAGAAAAATGGAAGAGAAGATGAGGAGGAAGAAAAAAAGGAAGAAGAAGGAGGAGAAGAAAAGGAAAAATGAGGAGAATAAAGAAGAAAAGGAAGCAGAAGAAAAGGGGAAAAGAAGAAAAAGAAGAGGAAAAGGAGGAAGAGAGAGGAGGAAGAGGAGGAGGAGGAGGAAGAGGAGGAGGAGGAAGAGGCGCCAGCAGCTTTAGGACCAAGAGCTCATACGTACTATACCCCAGGCACTGTTCCAAGCACTTTATAACTATTGCCTCACTTGATTCTCACAATAATCGTATGAGGTAGATGCTGTTCTAACTCCATTTTACTGAAAGACCACTGAGGTAGATAGTGACTAAAGTCAGACAGCTCTTCCTGACTCCAGGCCCAGCATTTCACCTACAGTTCTTCCTAAGTTAAAAAAAAGGAAGGAAAGAAAGAACGAAAGAGAGAGAAAGAGAGAGGGGGGAGGAAGGGAGGAAGGAAGGAAGAAAGAAGGAGAGAAAAAGGGAGGGAGGGAGGAAGAAGAAAGGAAGGAAGGGAGGAAGGAAGGAAGGAAGGAAGGAAGGAAGGAAGGAAGGAAGGAAGGAAGGAAGGAAGGAAGGAAGGAAGGAAGGAAGGAAGGAAGGAAGGAAGGAAGGAAGGAAGGAAGGAAGAAGGAGAGAGAGAGGGAGAGAGGAAGAAGGAAAGAAGGAAGAAAGAGAGAGAGAGAGGGAGGAAGGAGGAGACAGCATATAAATACATACATAATGGATATAAAGTAAATACTGGGCAATTTGTAGTACACATACACACACACACACACGTGCCCACTCAAAGAAACTAGAAGGAAGAGTAAAGGTCTCAGGTGAGAGGTGATTCTTAACATGCGTTTTGCTGTAAGTCAGAATACCATTTGTTCTCTTGGCGGGCAGCCCTGGATGAGATCCCGGATCTTGGAAGTGTCCAAGGGAGCAGAGAGGGCTCCGAGCTGTAGCTGTGTCTTCCACACACAGGACAGAAAGATCAAGAATCTTGTATTCTTTTTCCTCAGCCTGCTCTGATCCTCTCAGGAACCCAGGAGGTCAACAAGTCCAATCCCCCTCCTCTTTCAAATGAGATCCAGAGGGAGCAGCACTTGCCCAAGGTCACACTAGTGGCAAGTAGTAGAACTAGGGTTCCTGCCCATCTTTGTTGCTTCCTGCTTCAGGGCTCCTTCCATCACTCCATGCTCTGGAGTCCAGATCAGTGAGGCTTTTCTGTCACTGTGGGCTCCACGTCATCAGGTGGAGGCCTTGGAGTCTCTGGCTTTCTCTCTGAATCCAAACCCAAGCCCTTAAATCTCTTTAAGTCCAAGAGCCTAATTTAAAATATGTTCTCTCAGGCTCTCAAACAAAAAGTGTGTTTGGCACAAATCAAGGGGTGGATTATTGTTCATTTAAAGCCTGATCTTTGCTTCTCAAAAAGCAGCTTCGGGTTCTTGGAGAATAAAGACAGATGAATTGATCCAAGTTAGAAATGTTCCAAGTTAGTCATGGAAACCTTTGGGATGGAGGAAGCCATTAGCCTTGTCAAATTTATTTATTTTGCCAGCACAACAGAACTTTCCTCCCCTTTCTCTTCTTCTCTCTCTCTCCCCTCCTACTCCTTTTAATCCCTTCCTCCGTTCCCCTCCCCTTTGTCTCTCTGTATAACTTTGTATGGCTATGTCTCTGCCTCTCTCTTCCCTTTCTCTCCCTTTCACCATTTCTCTATCTCCCTCCCCCCTCTCCTTCTCCTTCTCCTCTTCTTCTTTGTTTTTATTTTCTTTCCTTTGTCTTTATTCTCTCTTTCCTTCCTCCCTTTGTTTTTATTTTCTATCTCTTCTTCTCTCTGCATTTACTCTCTCCTCGTCTTTTCTCTCTCCTTGTCTTTGTCTTTATTCTCTCTTCTCTTTGTCTTTTTTCCCTTTTTCTTGTCTTTGTCTTTGTTGTCTCTTCTCTTTGTCTTTATTCTCTCTCCTTCTTCTATTTGTCTTTTTTCTTTTTCTTGTCTTTGTCTTTATTCTCTCCTTTTCTTCATCTTTTCTCTCTCCTTCTTGTCTTTGTCTTTATTCTCTCTTCTCATTATCTTTATTCTCTCTCTTTCTTTGTCTTTTTTCTCTTTTTTGTCTTTGTCTTTATTCTCTCCTTTTCTTTATTTTTCTCTCCTTCTTGTCTTTGTCTTTATTCTCTTTTCTCTTTGTTTTTATTCTCTGTTCCTTCTTCTTTGTCTTTATTCTCTTTTTCTCCTCTCTGTCTTTATTCTCTCTTTCTCATATATCATATCTGTGCATATTTACATATTGCACATGCTGCAAAGAGTATTATCTTTGAGAGAGCAGATCTGCTACCAAATAGTAACTGTGTGATTTGGGACAAGCCATTTCATCTTTCTGGGTCTGAGTTTCTTTATCTCTGGGTGCTGAGGTTCCTTCTAGCTCCGTCCATAAATATCTGATTCCATAATTCTAGAGCAATCTCCTAGATTTTTCGACTTTAGGAACTCTCCCCATCATGTATCCACATGTCAACGCTGTTGAATCAGGAGGAGGCATTTCACTCAAACTAGGGGATTAAGAAATAGTCTAGAACTACGCCAATCCTGGAAAATCACTCAAAAAAAAAATCCCTGGGAGTGAAAGGGAGTGAAAAAATCTACACTTTCATGTTGGATGCATTGAGACATGATGACAACTGCTTTCTATGTTTCCCTAGCTGAGAAATGCAGCCGATATTTGTTCACCAGGAAAATAAAATTGAACAGCATGGCTCAAAGTAGAAGGGTGATAGAGTAAAAGCATTTTGGCACATGAGCCAAGACACCTGGGTTTTCATGTTTTGTCTGTTGTATGAACTGTTTAGAGGCTTCAAAGCTATTATTCAAAGCTATTCCTATTGTTCTGCTGTCTTTGTGTCTCTAAAATGGGGATAATAATATATGTCGTTCCCATCATGCTGAGCTTGATGAGAATGATGGCTACATGGGAAAATATGGAAAATGTGCAAATTTTAAAATGCCACATAGATACCACTTTCATTTTCCAGATGCTTTCTTCTCAATAATGCTTTCTTTGTAGTAGATAGTAAAAATATCATTACTTCATTTTACAAATAAAGAAACTGAGGCTTAGAGAAGGTTACATTCAATCCAACAGTAATTTCTTTTTTTTATTAAAGCTTTTTATTTGCATAACATATGTATGGGCAGTTCTTCAACATTGACCCTTACAAAGCTTTCCATTACAAATTTTCCCCCCTAGGCCCCTCCCCTCCCCTAGATGGCAGGAAGTTCACTACTTGTTAATTATGTTAAAATACTTGACAAGTTGAACAGATGTATACATATTTCCATACTTATCTTGCTGTGCAAGAAAAATAGTATCTACATGAACAAAAAAAAGTCAGATAAATGAAACAAACATCAATCAAGAGCATGAAAATGTTATGTTGTGGTCCATATTTCATATCCCTCTCTCTGGGTATATATGGCTTTCTTCACTGAACAATTGGAACTGGTTTGAAACATTTCATCAACAGTAATTTCTTAAATGACTCCAAAGTAGGAGATGCTGGGCTGATACAAAGCCAGACAGCTATTCCCAGAAACACAAGTAGTATTGATTGGGTGACTATTCTTTATATACTAAGATATGCTGAATTTGAGATTTCTAGGGATAACCACATATTGATGTCCAGTAGGCAGCTGGCCATATGGGAGATGACAAAGCTTAGGTTAAATATGTTAAAATATATGTTAAATCCAATATATGTATACATATTTATACAATTATCTTTCTGCACAAGAAAAATCAGATCAAGAAGGAAAAAAAATCTGAGAAAGAGAACAAAATGCAAACAACAACAGAGAGGCTGAAAATGCTATGTTGTGGTCCACACTCAGTTCCCACATCTCTCTCTCTGGGTGTATATGGCTTTGTTCATCACTGAACAATTGGAACTGGTTTGAAACATCTCATTGCTGAAGAGTCATGTCCATTAGAATTGATCATCATATAGTCTTCTTGTTGCCGTGTACAATGATCTCCTGGTTCTGCTCATTTCACTCAGCATCAGTTCATGCAAGTCTCTCCAGGCCTCTCTGAAATCATCCTGCTGGTCATTTCTTCTAAAACAATATTCCCATATTATTATGGGATAACATTTATATGAATGTTACCCCATAACATTCATATACCATAATTTATTCAGCCATTCTCCCATTGATGGGCATCCATTCAGTTTCCAGTTTCTATCCACTACAAAAAGGGCTGCCACAAACATTCTTGCACATGTGGGTTCCTTTCCTTCCTTTAAGATCTCTTTGGGATATAAGCCCAGTAGAGACACTGCTGGGTCAAAGGGTATGCACAGTTTGATAACTTTTTGAGCATAGTTCCAAATCGAAGAGCCCCCCTATTTAAAGAAAGAATAGACTCATGTTGGGAGCAGTTAGTTGGTATAGTGGTTAGAACACCAGCCCTGAAGTCAGGAGGACCTGAGTTCAAATTTGGTCTCAGACACTTAACACTTCCTGGCTATGTGATGCTGGGCAAGTCACTTAGCCCCAATTGCTTCAGCAAGAAAAAAAAAAGAATAGACTTGTGTAAACCTAAATATTCAAAATAGCTCTTTTTGTGGAAGCAGAAAACTAAAAACAATGTGGGTGCCCATTGTCGGTAGGGATAATTGAATAAGTGATGTTATGTGTAAGTGTATGTAATGGAACATTATTATCTGGCAAGAAATGATAAATATAAGCAATTCAGAAAAACGTGATTAGTTGTATGAAGTAGAGCCAATATAACCAAGGAGAACAATGTAGAAAGCACAGCATGTACATAGGAAAAAGACTTCAAGGAAATAATGGTACCCTGAGTAACTGTAATAACCAAGTAGGATCCCAGGGGTTGTATAAAACCCCCCAGAGGTGTGGAACTATGGAGGTCAAATGTCGAATTCTCTGTCCAACGTGGTTGTATCAATTGTTCTTCCTAACTGGTTTTCATTTTTCAATGAAAGCTTCAACTCTAGAAGAAGAGGCGCAATAGGGAAGGATAAAGACAGAAATTGCCACCAATGAAAAACAAAAGCCATGAATGACTTAATTTTAAAATAATATTACTTCTGTATTGCAAAATGAAATGAAATTAAATTGAACTAGATGGTCTTTTGCATTCTCTCCCAGAGTAGGCTAAGGATGGCTGAATGTGGAATCTGGAAGACTTGAGTCCAAATGTAGCCTCAGACACTTCCCCGCCATGTGACTGTGAAAAAGTCATTTTTCCCTCTGTCTCTAAATGGGAATGGTAATGGTTTTTACCTCCCTTGGTTGTTGTGAGAATCAAATGAGATTTGTAAAGTTCTTTGTAAACCTTAAAGCACTATGAAATTGCTTGCTATTATTATTATTAAATCCTATGTTCTTGTTAGATATCTTTTGCCTACCAATTCCTCCCTATTTTTCCGAATCACATTTAGAATTCTGAATTCAAGATTGAATCCTCATGTCTTCCAATTTCTCACAGAGGAAGTTATCAGCAAGGAAAGCCAAAAATTTGTCAGCTGCTCAGAAGTTCCCCTGTTCTATTTCCATGTTATATGTGTGATCTATTTGTCATTGGTTTCTCCTCATGTCTGAGAAGTCTCTGGTGGACTCTTAGAACAATATTCTTACTGTTCCTTTCTCCTTTGATCATCACACACGCTTTTCTCCACACTTACTGAAAATCTTGCATTTCCACAGAGGATTATATCCTTGTGCTATGTTGTATCAGCCATTTTATCTAATCATTTCCTTTTGAATATACTTCTTTCTATGTCCAAATACCAGTCATGAGTCATCTCCCACCAAGTCCTGATGATATCTCTAAAGGCAAATTTACTTCCATGCTTTGATATTTCTAGTTCATTTGATTTGTTATCCATACTCTGTTCTTGTCATTGAATCACACAGTCCTGGAATTGGGAGAGACTTCAAAGAAAAAAACCCAACAGCAATTCCCTCTATAGTGAGCCCAATAAGTCGTCATTCTGCCTCTACTGGGAAGTCTCCAATGAAAAGGGTCCTAACAATTCTCAATGAAGCTCTTCTACAGTGGGGTGGCTCTAATTGTTTCGCTCACCAGGACCAAGAACAATGTCTCCTTCTCTTCCAACTTAAAAACTAGTGTCTTTCCAAACATTCCCAACATCTCATCCTACCATCCAGACTTCTACTTCAGCTTAAATAGCCCCAATTCTCTTGTCCCATGGGATGGTATCCATTCACAAATGAGATCACAAAGAGTCAGACACAACTGAAATAAATGAACATTAGCTGCCCTGGGGTTTAAGTTCCTAAAATCTTTCTACCAAACTGATCCTAACACTTTTCGCCAGGCCAGAGTACAACAGAAGCACTGTCTCCCTCTGTAAAATATGTCTGGATAGCAAAGGTCTAAAGTCATTCACCTTTCTTCCTGAAACTACTATGAGTTTCTGATACCTATGTTAGCATCCTTTTTATGTCAAGGCCCATGTCCATGACACATGACTCAGGAATTATGGGCAAGCAGCATTCTCCCATGCCATTGTTTAAAGCCTTCTGCTCAAATCCACATAACCCCAAGCAGAAAAATTCTTAGAACCTGAATAGATGGAGATCATAAAAGCGGGGAAACCCATTTCTTTAAATTCATTTTATTTTTAATTTATAGAATACATTTTTTCTGCTTTCCTATTTCTATTGTTAACAATTTGTTCCTCCTATAGCCTCTTTTCTTCTCAGACTTTGCATTTTCTTGCTCTCCCCAGAGTAGGCTGTATCCTTTGAGTTCTGTAGGAAACATCTCCATTTTGGATTATTGTAATTGCTAGCACATATTTCCTTGCACAAAATCTAAATGGATATCATTGCAGCTTCTGCATTTCTCCTAGGTTTGTCAAACTTTTTTGTCCTTTTGTGGTCCCAAGACATGACTAGAACAGAAGTGGGAAGTACCAATATATTTCCTTATTTGTCATCATCATCAAGTGGACACTTTGGGAATTGTGAAGCAGAATGTAACAGAGTTTAAAAATATTCTAATTAAAATTGCATAAAATTAAGAAATAACTAGCTAAAGCATTTCTGGAGAGAATAACAATTCTTTCCCCAAAAGGACAAAAGGAAGGGAAGAGAGAAGAGGGAAGAGAATAAAAATTTATAAATATTATCTCATTTGATCCTCATAACAACTCTGACTATATTCATAAATGGTAGGATAAGTAGCCAAAACACACATACACACAGAAATAGGAAGTGAGATAGTATAGTGGCTGGAGTGTTGGACCTATAGACAGAGAAGACCTGAGTTTGAATTTTACCTACTTTATTTACTAGCCATTTTGACCTTGTGCAAGTCCCACTCAACCTCAACTTTCCCTTCTGTAAAATGGGAAACAGTTCCTATCTCACAGGATTGTTCTGAAGATCAAATAAAAAATACATATGAGGTGCTCTGTAAACATTAAATGTATGTATAAATAAATGATAAATAAATTAAATATAAATATAAATAAATAAACGTATAAATCCTAGTATCATCATCATCATCAAATATTTTTGGAATAAACATTCATCCTTTCACCAAGCAAGAGTAAATTTTGACAATAGATTTATGTCATTGAATTTATCAAATATAGCTAAAAGTGACTTACTTCTAAAAGGAGGCTAAGAAATAAGTGACTAAGATTTAAAAGGGAAATCAAAGAGCATTTCATAGGCAACAATCTCATAAAAGCAGTCCATAATCTGCTGACCCCAAAAAAATTATCAAATGATTGAGTTATAGAAATCTGCCTTAGGAAATGGAGACATTTAGGATGGTAATTCAGGACTAAGTCATTGCCACTAGAAACTACGGAAAGATTTTTATTAAGGAGGGCAGACACAGTGATCAACATATTAATATGCAAGGAAAGAACAGAGACTATACTACATGTTATTATAAGTTGTAAAAGTTTAGCACCTATATGACCCAGTAACTAGAATTATACCTCAGAAGCTTGCTGTCTTTTATGAACTGACATGATAAATTCCTGTAGTACAAATACAGACCTTAAAATACTCTCGAGAGTTTTATTAATATACTATAATAGAACTAGACCATTATCAGATGGACATAACATTGACTAATAAAATTTTAGGTACAAGATTTTTTAATAGATTTTAATACCTAAGTATCCAAATCATTCTAAATACTCATTCCAAGCTACATGAAATGAGAGGCTGCTTTCCAATACAAAGATATGAGAAGATCAAAATTAAAATGAGGTGTGTACTTTTATCTTGTGTACCCCTGGGGTGCCACCAAGGATGCTTTCAGTGAACCAACAGAAGATGAATTTACATCCTAATACTTATATTCAGGTACAGAAAATAGTTTTTTTTTAATCTACCTTGGAATAGTCTATAAATATTAAGCAACAAGAATAAGAACAGAATATCAACTTGTCCACAGACCATTTATAATGAAATTCCATTGAAACAGAAAAAAATGAAATAAGTATAAGAATAAACATTTATGTGGTACTTTAAATTTACCAAAGTCATTTACACTGTTGAAAAAAGCCACATCCATCAGAAGTGATCATTAGACAGTCTTGTTGTTGCCATGTATAATGATCACCTGGTTCTTCTCACTTAACTCAGCATCAATTCATGTAAGTCTCTCCAGGCTTTTCTGAAATCATCCTGCTAGTTGTTTCTTACAGAACAATAATATTCCATAACATTCATATACCATAACTTGTTCATCCATTCTCCAACTGATGGGCATACATTCAGTTTCCAGTTTGTTGCCACAAACATTTTTGCACATGTGGGTCCCTTCCCCTCCTATAAGATCTCTTTAGGATATAAGCCCAGTAGAAACACTGCTGAGTCAAAGGGTGTGCACAGTTTAATAGCCCTTTAGACATAGTTCCAAATTGCTCTGCAGAATGGTTGGATCAGTTCACAATTCCACCAACAATGTATTAGTATCCCAATTTTCCCACATCCCCTCCATATTCATCATTATCTTTTCTTGTCATCTTAACTACTATGAGAGGTGTGCAGTGGTACCTATGAGTTGTCTTAATTTTCATTTTTCTGATCAACAATGATTTAGAGCATTTTTCATATGATTGGAAATGGTTTTAATTTTTTCATCTGAAAATTGTCTATTCATATTCTTTGATCATCTATCAATTGGAGAATGACTTGTATTCATATAAATTTGACTCAATTCTCTATATATTTTAGAAATGAGGCCTCCTTTATCAGAACCTTTGAATGTAAAAATGTTTTCCCAGTTTATTGCTTTCTTTCTAATCTCATCTATATTGGTTTTGTTTGTACAAAAACTTTTTAACTTAATATCATCAAAATTATCCATTTTGCATTCCATAATGTACTCCAGTTCTTCTTTGGCCACAAATTCCTTCCTTCTCCACAGATCTGAGAGGAAAACTGTTCTTTGTTCTTCTCATTTGCTTATACTATCACTCTTTATGTCTAAATGAACACATTTCAATCTAATCTTGGCATAGGGTTTTAAGTATGAGTCAATGGGTCAACAGTTTCTGCCATACTAATTCCCAATTTTCCCAGCAATCTTTGTCAAATAATGAGTTCTTATCCCAGAAGCTGAGGTCTTTGGATTTATCAAATCTAGATTACTATAGTCATGGACTAGTGTGTCTTGAACCTAGCCTTTTCCACAGATTCACTACCCTGTTTCTTAGCCAGTATCAAATGGTTTTGACAACTGCTACTTTACAATATAGTTTGGGGTCTGGCATAGGACCTTCATTTACATTTTTTTCATTAATTCCCCTGAAATTCTTGACTTTTTGTTCTTCCAGATGAACTCTGTGATTATTTTTTCTAGATCTGTAAAATAATTTCTTGGAAGTTTGATTGGTATGTTACCAAATAAGTAGATTAATTTAGTCAGAATTGTCATTTATTATATCAGCTCAGCCTGCTCATGAGCACTTGGTATTCTTCCAGTTGATTAGATCTGACTTTATTTATGTGGAAATGTTTGTAATTTTGTTCCTGACTTTGTCTTGGCACACCTTTAACTTTTAAAGATTATCTCTGTTATTGAAAGAAATATAAGTTGTGACTAAATTAAATAACCTTTGATTCCAGGACCCAAAACCCTTATATTATGAAATTGCTAAAATACCTCACTCCTTATCTGAATGTATGAACTTAATTGTATGAATATTTAAGTAAATGAATTTCATGGTGCTTGTCTTGTCACATGGTCACTTTCAAACTTTTACATTGGCTTTAGCCTACTATCTCCAATAGTATTGAAATCAACTAAGTTATTGCAAAACTCAGGTTAGCTCCTGATGTCAAAGCCATTGACTTCAACTCCCTTCAAAGAACATGGTGAATTAAGAGCTAGGGAATGGACTTGTGATTTCACTGGTATAGCAAAGTCCTGAGTAAAGAAACTATATCAGTGCTTGTCAGCAATTTTTCTGCAATTCCTGAGAGTTAACTGCCTAAAGTGCTAAACAGAATCTTTCTCCCTGTTAATCAATTATTGCTTGCTCATCAAATTCAATAAACACCTTTCTACTAATAGAGACTGCATCATCTTTTGGAACCAATTCTGAACAGGGAAGCTGGCCAGATGTTCCTTTCTGAATATCCTAGAAGTGCCCCCCCAAGTTTATGTATCCTTACATCCATTTCCTCATGGTGGTTCTCTAAAATGATGATTTGAAGGTTTTGGAAGCTAATATTTGCATCATTGTTCCAGGCACTTTGCCCAGTATGGATCTGCTCCACCCATTGGAGCAGCTGGAAAATTAGTTAGTAGATCATTATCATTGTACATGATGAAGCTAAATATTAATGGAATTTTCAGTAATCACCCACATAAGAATTCAAAATTATAATTTAAAAGAACTTTAGTTACTAATTACTCTCATTACTCTTTGGAAGGTGATGATTCCTGCATGCAGAGGTGATTACATGCTGCTTTTTTTCTGAATCTTACTCTGCCCTTGAACTTGGATTTAATGAATCCACATAAATAGAATAGAAGGCAATTCAGTACTTAAAAGAGGGGACACACTAATTGTAGAATATTAACTCGGCTGGTTAGATTATGTTGCTGATGAAACTAAGGTCTTGAGTTCAATCCCCATTAAAGTCATTCATTCACCAAACATTAATGGAGTATCTTTATGAAGCATGTTTATAGCTATAGCATTTAGCCAGCCTAATGCCTAAACATACTAAGTGCATAATAAAGACTTGTTTAATCTCATGGAAGATACTGGTTCCTATGTGTTCTTCAGGGTGTCTTCCTGTTTCAACTAAACTGGTTTGCCAGCTCTATTAATAGCAGCTCGTAGGGATGTCTGACCCTTCTCCAATGACGATGACCATAAGAGTGATTCTGACAAGAAGAACAATGGGGGTATTACCATTCTGGGGGATATTGGCTGCAATGAAACCACACAGGTTGTCTGTATTTACTGCTTCCCTGTCTACATGTTAATCTTTCATTCCAATTTTTTTCCCAGAAATCAGTCAAGCTCCCTATAGTTCCAAGATCTTATCTTCCTATTTTTTTTAAATTGGGACAACTTTTGCCCTTTCTTAATCTTGTGGCATCTCTCGAGTTTTCCATGATCTTTTATCTATCATCAACAGTGGCTCAGCGATCATCCCTGGAAGCTCTTTCAGTATCTAAGAATGTCATTCATTTGTGCCGAATGAGTTAAATTCATCAGAAGTAGGGAGGTAGGCTATTTTACAATTTCTGTATTTGACGAGTATCATGATCTTTTTTTTTGTCTCCTTCAGCACCAAAGTCATTCTCCATTGCAGAGAAAACTAACCCAATAAAAATTTGAGCAGCTTCACTCAATAATAATTGATGTCAGTTTTCATTATCCTTTATTCTTCTAAATATAGGTTTTATCCCTTCTTTGATCCTCTCCTTTTCACAAAATGGATCCATGATTGCATGGGCATAAGAAACCGTTGACTGAGAAAATACCCACTATCAATGCAGTTTGACATGTTCTCTGCAACTTAAAATCCTAAAGAGGTACTCAGAGCATTGAAAGGTTCATTGACTTCCCTAGGGTCACACAACAAGAAAGTGTTCTCAATCTTTCTCTATCTAGTGACTGCTTTCGACTTGCCTGCAAATTTGTCTCCTTAGTGATTAATTTAAATAAAACCTTATTTGATCTGTTCATTTTTGCTAACTATTTTCCTGTAGTTATTTTCCCTTTTGAGAAAGACACACACACACACATACAGAGAGAGAGAGAGAGAGAGAGAGAGAGAGAGAGAATCAATTGTCTACTTTCCTTCCTTTCCCTCTCTTCTAAACACCACTTCTGATCTCCTACTCAAACTACACAGCTCTTTCCAAAAGTACCAATGACATTTTGCTTACCAAATCCAATTATTTTTTCTCTACCTTCATCTTTCTTGATTTTTCTGCAACCTTTGACATTCTCAGTCATCCCCTTCTTGATAATCTCTTTTCTCTAGATTTTGACCTTATCTTGCAATATAATGTCAGATACTGGTAAATACCT
This sequence comes from Myrmecobius fasciatus, assembly GCA_023553655.1. NCBI lineage: Eukaryota > Metazoa > Chordata > Mammalia > Dasyuromorphia > Myrmecobiidae > Myrmecobius > Myrmecobius fasciatus. The sequence goes on from JAJPUD010004300.1 coordinate 202,311, forward strand.
AGTTTCTGTCATATGATTTTCTAGTTTTTCCAGGCATATTTTGTCAAATAGTGATTTATTATCCTAAAAGTTAGATTACAGTAGATTATTACTAACCTATTCCACTGATCCACCACTCTATTTCATAGCCAGTACCAAATAGTTTTGATGACTGCTGTTTTATAATAGTTTTAGATGACCTTCCTTTGCATTTCCCCCATTATTTTCCTTGATATTCTTGACCTTTTGTTCTTTCAGATGAATTTTGCTATTTTTTTTCTAACTCTAAAAAATTAATTTTGATGGTTTGATTGGTATGGCCCTGAATAAGTAAATTTAGATATAAATTTCATTTTTATTTTATTACCTCAGTCTAGCCATGTTCAATTGATCTTTTTCTAATTGTTTATATCTGACTTTATTTTTGTGAAAAGTATTTTGTAATTGTGTTTATATAGTTTTTGAGTTTATCTTGGCAGGTAAATTCCCAAATATTTTATATTATCTTCAGTTATTTTAAGTAGAATTTCCTTTTATATCTCTTGCTACTGGGTTTTGTTAGTAATACATAGAAATGCCAATATTTATGTGCATTTGTTTTGTATCCTGCAACTTTACTGAAATTGCTAATTATTTCAAGTAGTTTTTTAGTTGATTCTTTAGATTCTTTAAGGATACCATCATATTACAAAATAAATCCACATAAATCAGCAATATTTTTATATATTACCAACAAAGTTCAGCAGCAAGAGATACAAAAAGAAATTCCATTCCAAATAACAGATGCTAGGATAAAATATTTGGGAATCTATCTGCCAAGGAAAAGTCAGGAACTATATGAACTAAGTATACTTTCGACATAAATAAAGTCAGACCTAGTCAATTGGAAAAATATCAAGTGCTCATGGGTAGGCTGAGTAAATATAATAAAAATGACAATACTACCCAAACTAATTTACTTATTTAGTGCCATATCCATCAAACTCCTAGGAAATTATTTTACAGATCTAGAAAAAATAGTAGCAAAGTTTATTTGGAAGAACAAAAGGTCAAGAATTTCAAGGGAATTAATGAAAAAAAAAGGCTGATGAAGGTGGCCTTGCTGTACCAGATCTAAAACTATATTATAAAGCAGCAGTCATCAAAACCATTTGGTACTGGCTAAGAAATAGAGTAGTCAATGAGTGGCATAGGATAAGATCACAGGACAAACTAGGCAATAACTATAGAAATCTAGTGTTTGACAAACCCAAAGACCCCAGCTTTGGGGATAAGTACTCACCATTCGACAAAAACTGCTGGGAAAATTAGAAACTAGTATGGAAGAAATTAGGGCTTGACCCACACCTAACACCACATACCAAGATAAGATCTAAATGGGTTCATGATTTGGATATAAAGAGTGATATTATAAGTAAATTAGAAGAACACAGTATAATTTACCTCTCACACCTGTGGAGATGGAATAAATT
>JAJPUD010004301.1:0-23391 GCA_023553655.1 Myrmecobius fasciatus
CTCCTCCTCCTCCTTCTCCTTGCTGATGTTTTTGTTGTTCTTGTTCTTGTCCTTGTCCTTGTTCTTCTTTTTGTTCTTGTTCTTCTTGTTCTTGCTTTTGTTTTTCTTGTTCTTGTTCTTTTCCCTCTTCTCCCTCTCGTCCTCCTCCTCCTCCTCCTCCACCTCCTCTTCCTCCTCCTCCTCCTATTCCTCTTCTTTTTCTTCTTCTTCTCCTCTCTCTCTCCTTCTTCTTGTTCTCCTCTTCCTTCTCTCTCTCTTCCCCTTTCCTCTCTTCCTATTTATATGCATACACATACATATATATTTGTATTTTCATATAAACATGAGTACTAGTTTTTATATATCATCAATTTATATATACATATATGATTATATATATATATATATGTTCACACCCTATTACTAAGCATATTCCAGATATGTGCATTGTAGATGGGAGGTAATCTCATTGCAAAAGGAACTAGCAATACCTAGCTGAAGACAGTCAGCTCCACAGCAACTCTGCAGAACGTGGATATCTAAGCAAGATGCTGACTTCCTTGCCACCATATTGGTACTGATATCAGTAGTCCAGGCAAGAATCAAGTTGGCCAGGAGAGTTTATTCCCATCATTAGAGTAAAAGGACACCCGAACCTTGCAGAGATGAGGGATTACACTTCCAGCTGGAAGGGGCTCCTACTGAAGGAGCATTAAGTCCCTTCTTTTACAGATTAAAAAAAGTGAACCCCAGTCTAGTTGAGTGACTTGCCCAAAGGCTTACAAGTAGTAAAGATCAGAAGAATGGTTCAAATCTTGGCCTTCTTCCCCCAAATCATTGACTATTGTACAAAGTTAATCAGAAGAGGAGTTCAAATTGAAAACAGTCCCTTCCCATATAATCCAAGTTTTCACCAAGTTGTAATTCTTCAATATAAAGGTCCCAAAGGGTGATGGGGCTTCCCAATTGGCCAGTGGAGAAAAAAAAATGTGTAAGCAAATGCCACAGTGTGCGTCTTTCACTAATTTCTAAGATAATCCCATCCGGAAACCCTAGAGCCAACTCTGACCCAGCAGAGTAGGTGGTTTCCAATTTAGTTCCATTGGAGGGGTGCTGAAAGGCCCTCCCACACACATCCCAGAATGTCACCCACACCTTCCGGCCATGTTGCCTGGAATTCCCATCAGCACTCATTCCTCTGGGCAAAGAAACCATATCCACAGGCTGCAAGTGTTAAGATTCATGTGCTACTTTGGAAGGGTGATGATCCTCACTCACACCCTTTAAAACATTCTACTGGTTGTTTTAGCCAATAGTTCATAAATAGGACCCCAGGAGTACAGATGACAGGCTGGATCGTTTCTTATAGAAGACAGAAAGGTTAGGACCTTATGGAAGGGACACTATTGAAAAGTGTGTGTGTGTGTGTGTGTGTGTGTGTGTGTGTGTGTGTGTGTAGGAGGGTTATATCTTGAACCAGAGGGGAGGGGTCATCATAAAGGCACTGGGGATTTGGGGGTGGAGAGAAACCCAAGAAATCAGGGAAGTGCCAAAGAAGTGAGATATACTACAAAGTTTGCATCCTGCCTGAAAGACAGCTGGGTGTGATGGATGACCTCTGCATTTCGAATAAGGGAGATCTGAGTCCAACCTCAGTCTCACTAGCTATATGTAATATATATATATAGTAACTAGCTATATGACTCTGGGGAAGTCACTTATATTTTCAGAGTCTCAGCTCAGAAATGTGTATGATAATAGCCGCCCCTTTTTCACAGGATTGCTGTGAAGACCAAATGAGATTTATATATATGCATGTATAAAACATTTTGCAAACTTTAAAGCTCAATACATTTGATATTGTTTCTCCTTATCTTTATTTTCAATGAAGTTCATATGAAACCATCTTGAGTCAAAAGCCTAACCCATTCTTATTGTTATATGTCCAATGTTCAGCAGATAATAATAATAATTAGCATTCTGTGTAGTTAGAACTATTTTAAGGACTGCAAAGCATTTTACACTTTAATGCATTTAATTCTCTGTAAGGGTACATCCTATTATTATCCCCATTTGACAGATGAGGGAACTGAGGCTTAGGATGTGAAGTGACTTGGTCAGAGTCACATAACTAGAAAATGTCAGTGGCAGGATATTAATTTAGACCACAAGTCCTGTACCATATGTGCTGTATACCACATTCATTGCTCAACTGCATGAAATTGCTACTTTTTGTAATTCAATAAAAATAGTGGGATAGAAGCCCATCCTCTGCAGGCTCATTACAAGCACTATTGGGACAACTCCAGTAGCAGAAAGCATGGTTAGGGATGACATGTACTTCCTCCTGCTTCCAGAGGATTTGGATTTGTTCTATTGGGTCTCTGTACTTTGAGAACTTTTTATTACATGAGTGTTTGGGTATGGTAACATTTACTAAAAACATTGTTCTTAGCTCCTCATGGGTCAGTGGAGGGTTTAGCGTTAGGTGAAAAATTAGCAGGTAATAGATTTGCCTTTCAGAAGGGCCATAAACTCCACTCTGCTCTCCTGTCTCTCTGTCTTTCCTTTCCTCCTCATCTTCCTTCTCCTCCTCTCCCTCCTTCTCCTCTTTTTTCTTCTCCTCCTCTATTTCTTCCTCTTCCTCTTTCTTTAATCTAAACTCACATTCTGTGACTCTAAGACTATCAAGAAAGAAAATTTAGAACTAAGAGAGTTCTAGCTCTACCCCTTCATTTTAAAGATGAAAAAAAAGAAGTGAAATGATTTTTCCAAGACCACACAGGCAGTAAGTGACAAAGACTTTATTTGAACCCAAATCCTCAGACTCCAAACCTACTGATAAAGGAATCAGAACAAATAATAAAAGTTCAATTTTACACTTACTTTGAGATTTGCCAGTTGTTTCACATGCGTTATCTCATTTTATCTTTACAACTCTGGAATATTAGTATCCCATTTTACAGATAAAAACATGGAGAGAAAGTTTAAGTGATTTGCTCAGGATCATACAGCTGTCTATCACCACATTCAAGACTTAGAGTCCAGTCTGCCGACCTGACACTTTCCATTCGTACCTTGAGAAAACTCTGGTCTATGGGCCCAATTTTCCAGTTGGTCACTATCTGCCCCAACCACTATTTCAAGAACAGCTTTTATTACTTCATGCACAACTTGACTCTCAACTTCTCTTCCTTCTCTTTAACAAATGTCTTGCCCCTTCTCCTTCCCCCTTATAATTTCCTTTTATTCTTCCATTAAGATGTTTTTGGGTGGGAGGCAACCATCCTATTTGTATTTATGTTCCCTAATAGTTGGCACATAGTAAATAGTTAATAAATGCCTCATATATCTAGCCATTCTATCTCTATCTATTCACTCTCTCTCTATCTACTCTATCTTTGTCTATCTACTCTATTTATCCTATTTATCTCTCTATCTCTATCTCTCTATCTACTCTATCTATATCTATCCATCCCTATATCTATCATCTATCTCTCCATGCATACATCCATCATCTAATAGTTTTTTATCCATCAGCCTATCTATCTCTATTTATCCACTTCTAGCTATCCATCCATCCATCCACCTACTACCTAAACATCTATCTCTGAAAATTGGGAAAATCAATTTGATTCTCTTTTGTTATTGATTCCATTCTGTATCACAGCCGGCATTTTTGTAACTGCCAAAGTCATGTTTCATTTGTCTCAGAGTTAATTTTGGAAATCCAGCTTTTGTGCAAATCATTCATTGTCTCAGAGTTAAGTTGGGAAGTTCAGATCTCTTGCTAATCATTATTCTATTCTTACCTCAAGGAAATCTGTTATCCTTGAGGGATGTAGATGGACACCGGGGAGTCTTGTCTGGCCTGCTCTGCTATCCAGGGCAGTCTGGGCCATTATCACAAAGCTGTCCTTGCAGGTGGACTGAAACAATAAACATTTCTCAGTGACAGGATGGAAGGAGTTGTTGCTAACCCCTCCTTCCCAGTTTCCAGTCAATCATATTTTCCCTCACACTTATGATGCTATAGATTTTGGAGTCAATTTGTTTTTCCATCTAAGATGCTGCTATGTATTCTTAATGCTCCTCTTTTTGTTCATAAAAGAGAGCTATTCATTTGGAGGCTTAGTTTTCTGAGTGAGTTGAGACCCAGTTTATCGACAAATTTGTGCTCTGTGCTATCTCAACAAGCTGATCATGCTCAGAATTTTGTGACTCGGTTTACCTCAATGTTGATTGTAACATTTCTCGATCCATCTTTCTATTTGTGTTTATCCATCTCTATCTATCTACCCATCTGTTCATCCATCTCTCTCTCTCTCTGTTCTCCATTCACCCATCCATCCATTCATCCATCTATCCATCCATCCCAGACTCTTTGATCTGAGTCCATTCTTTTGGCTCCACTAGGTTGTCTCCACTGGAATAACGCCTCCTACTTATTTCTGCTAAAAGTAGCCAGCTACATTTCTTCTTCCAAGACAACCTCACTTAGTTATTTATTGATACCTTGTCCTCCTACATCAGCTACATGACATCCAGAGACCCAGCCGGCTATGACTTCACTCTACTCAAATTGCAATTAACCAGCCTCCTGGCTCTCATATTTACTTACCCAGAACTATTTTTGGTGGGTGCTCATAGATAGTGTACACCCTGAAGTATTTAGTATTTGAGATGCAAGCTTTGGGCTTGATTAGAACAAGATGTTAACAAGCAAGTCTAGAATATAGATGCGCTTCCTTGGATATGTATGTGTATGTGTGTGTGCTGACACATGTGTGCCCTTGCCTGGATCTATAGATTACATGCTACCAGAGTTGTTCTCCTGGGAGTGATCTCACCAGTACCTGTGAACTAACACTGCCAGGTGATCTTATTCCCAAATGTTCTCACTATTACCCCTTCCTCCATTCTCTCCTCCTTTATTCCAGTTTCTTTGCTAAGGTTTTCCCCTCCCCTTGTACCCTTGAACCTAAGCCCACCCTATATTCAAGATCACTTCAGATCTTGCCTTTTCAGTCATTCCCCCCTCTCTCTAATTTTGCCAAATTGTCCCCATCTTTAAAAAAAAAAAAAGCACTTGAGCCTACCACTCCCTCAAGTTATCATCCTATATCTTTTCTCCCTTTATTTTTCAAACTCCTACTGGGGCAAAATGTCTACAGAGTCCCCAATTTCTCATTTCCTACTCACTTCTTAGCTCTTTTAAATCTTGCTTCTGAACCAATTCTTTGACTGAAACTGCTCTCTCCAAAGGTACCAGTGACATTCTTATTGTTAAATCCTTTTTTCCCCCCAATCATTATCCTTCTTGACCTCTCTGCACAACTGGATGCTGTCTACTACCTTCTCTCTCCCCATTCCTAAGCTTGGATCATCATTCCATTTTCTCTTTAATATCCAGACTTCTTCACACCTTTTTTATCTTCCTCCATTAAAGTATGAGTTCTTTGAAAGTAGGATTGTCTTGCTCAATTATACCTATATTACCAGGATTAGAGACTCATAAATCAAGGGAACTGAGCCCAGAGAAGGACCATCTTCAGAGTAAGAATGTTAGGAGATGGAAAAGTCCACAGAGAAGGAAAGCTATTGAGCAAGAAGACAATTCTGGCTTTTTAAAGCATTGTTTCCTTTCTTCCATGTTAGCTGTGCTGGTTTTCTGGTCAGAATCTTGAGAGTGGAACTGCTGACTCTTGGTGGGCTAGCTTTTTGTATTAAAGCTACCAAGAAGCCACATCAAGTACTGGAGTTTTAAATTTCGGAATAAATTAAGTTTCAAGGATAGTTTTAAGGAGAAATTCACCTTCTAGGTTAATTAACCCCAGGTTAACTTCCAGGTTAATTAATCAGGTTAATTTAAAAATTAACCTCATCCAGAGGATGGAATGGGATGGGATAAAACCTTAAGGCATTGCTGCTACTAAGCTACTCAACTTTAGTTTCCTCCTCTGTAAAATGGGAATAATAACACTTTAATAGAGTTATAATGAGGAAAATGTTTGGTGGATTTGAAGGAACTATAAACAAGAGTTTGATTTTGAGAATAAAGATTGTGGGTGATGATAATGAAATGTACTCCAAAGTTCTTTAAATAACTGATCTACTTTGTACCACACTATGATGCTCCAGATTGGACATCAGGAACAAGTAATATGAAATGCATTTTTGATTTCACAATTTCTGATGTGAAAATAATATATAATGGTTACAAATATAAAAATTGAGACAAATGCAATTAAGCTGGAGGGTGATTTAGTTACAATAATGACTAATACACTATTAAAAATGTCCATGATCTGGTACATGATCTGCTAGCTTTCTATTTTTGCTAATTGTGCTTCTAAGTGTTAAGCTCCTAGTTAACAACTAAGTATTTCTGAGATGCTGAACAAGTGATACAGTAATTTTTTTGCTCTGGGACTGTGATCCAGTGGCCCCTTCCTAGTAACATCTCTGGCTATAGGTATTATTATACCATTTTTACTTCCCTGGGTGTCATATGACAGTGACTAGCACAATATCCTCCTTATAGTGCATTTCCTTTTTTGGTTTTGGACTGAATTTGTAATTTCATCAGTCTAGGGAATCCTGGTGAGGAAGCTCCCTTCCAATGAGGCTGGCTCTTTCTCTCTATCTTGTCATCTTAGAGAACTACTTTGGACCCTGAGATGTAAAAAGCTCCCTTCCAATGAGGCTGGCTCTTGCTCTCTATCTTATCATCTTAGAGAGCTACTTTGGGCCCTGAAATGTGAGTTCAGCAAATTATAACCAAAATATATCAAACCCAAGTCTTCCTCATTCCAAAGCTGGATTTTTATCCACTTTGGAATAGAATGGGAAAGTGTCTATTAAGCACTTGCTCTGTATCCAAAACTGTGCTAAATTCTGGGAATACAAACAGAGACAGTGTATATAGGACAATTTGGCTGCAGGATGGATGACAAAGTCCAAGAGTCCTTAAACTATAATGGGGGGGTAGGGAGAGCAGATCCAAGATGGTAGAATGAAGGCAGGGACACTCCTAAGGTCTCCCCAAAACTCTGTAAATATCTTTAAATAATGACTCTAAATAAATTTCAAAGCATCAAAACCCATGAAAAATTTTCAGCCCAGAACAAGTTGGAAAGTTGGCAGGAAAGGTCTGTAGCACTTGAGTGAGAGTGAGCAGTCTAGTGCAGTCTGCACCAGCACAGACCCAGTCCCAACACACCAGGAGAAAGCCTTAGGAACTACTGAAATCAGCAGTGGCAGTAACTACTTCCAGAGCTTTCAACTTACATATGGTAAAAGGGTTGAACAACTGGTCAGAAGAAGATTACAGGGCGTCTCTTTGCTAGCACTGAGGCAAGACTCTGTTACTTTGCCCATGCATGGATCCAAGTCAAAGTCCTGGGTGGCAATCCCAGGACAAGAGAGAGTATTAGCACACCAAAGTGTGTGGCCACAGTGGAGTGTGGACCCTCCTCACAATTCCAGGGCAGAAAAAAAGTGCTTGTGGTTGCTCACAGACTTGAGCATGTACTAGGAGAATAGTAAACACACAACTCCTTAGATCATACCACCTTGAAAGAACTGACAACTTACAGGACCCTAAAATTATCTCTGAAAACAACTGCACAAAACCCCCGAAGCTTGGGACAATGCATCCTCTATCTTGGAAGCAGAGCCCTACTTTAACAAAGAGTTAAAAGTTAAGTAATAGGCTGGGAAAATGAGCAAACAACAGCAAAAAAAGATTCTGATAAGAAGGATCCAAATACACACTCAGAAGATAATAAATCAAAATTCTATATCTAAAGCCTCCGAGCAAAATGTGAATTGGTCTTAGGCTATGGAAGAAAAAGGATTTTGAAAATCAAGTAAGGGAGGAAAAAGAGAAATTGGGAAGAGAAATGAGAGTGATGGAAGAAAATCATGAAAAACAAGTCAATAGTTTGGTAAAGGAGACACAAAAAAATTAACATCTTAGAAAACAGACTAGATCAAATGGTAAAGGAAGTATAAAAAAGCAATGAGGAGGAGAATGCCTTAAAAGCCTTATTGGTCAAATGGAAAAGGGAGTATAAAAGCTCACTGAAGAAAACAATTCCTTAAAAATTAGAATTGAGCAAATGGAAATGAATGACTTTGTGAGGAATCAAAAAACCACCTCATTTCTCAAACAAATAGAGAACAGAATCAAATTTATAAAAATAAGAGCCATTCCCCAACCAATAAATTATTAAAAGAATAGTTTTCAAATAAAGTAATCATAACTATTTATAGTTATATGAAAAAATGCTCTACTCAATTAAAGAAATGCAAATTAAAACAATTCCAAAGTACTACCACATATCTATTAGACTGACTGATAGGACAGAGGAGGAAGAAGACAAATGTTGGATGAGATGTGGGAAAAATGAAACATTAATGCCTTGTTGGTGGAATTGTGAACCGATTCAACCATTCTGTAGAATAATTTGGTCCTATAACCAAACAGCTATAAAACCATGCATATCCTTTCACCTAGAAATACCACTACTGGGTCTATATCCCAAAAGAGATAAAAAACAAAAAGGAAAAGGATGTATATATATATGTATATATATATATATACATATATATATATATATATATACACACACACACACACAAATACTTATAGTAGCTCTTCTCTAGGGTAAAGAATTGGAAATTGAGGGGATGTCTATTAGTTGGGAAATGGCTGAATAAACTCACTCGTTATGTTGTTAAAATGGAATACTATTGTGCTATAAGAAATGATGAGCAGGATGCTCTCACGAAAAAACTGGAAGGACTTTCATGAGTTAAGGCACAATGAAATGTATCGTGAATGAAATGTTAAGTTAAGGCAAAATGAAAAGTAATGGTGATATTGCATGATGATCATTTGTGAACCACATAACTATTCTTAGCAATACAGTGATCCAAAACAATTTTGAAGGACTTGTGATGAAAAATGTTATCTGTGTCCAGAGAAAGAACTGATGGTGTCTGAATACAAATTGAAATATATGATACTTTTTTAAAAATTATTTTTCTTGAGGATTTCTTTCTTTTCTTTTCTTTTTTGATTTATATTTTCTTTTACAGCATGACTATTGTGGAAATGTTTTCCATGACTACACATGTATAACCTATATTGAATCATTCTCAATGGGAAAGAGGGAGGAAAAGAAGGGAAAGAATCTGAAACTCAGAGTTTTAAAAACAAATGTTAAAAATTTTTTACATGTAAAAACAAACAAAAACAAATAAAAAACAGGAAAAAATAAAATACTAATAATTTTTTTAAAAAAGATAAAATGATAAATGGATGATTATGCCTAAAGATCCAGAGAACATATCAGTAGAGCACAAGATAAGGGACAATGGAATTTAGGTAAAGGCAGAGCAAATTGAAAGCCCAGTGGTCTAATATCTTACTAAAAGGATTGCAGTTGATGTCTTATAGCTTATCCAAATGGCATGAATAAGATGTCCCTGAACAGTGATTTCCAGGAACTGAAGGACCTGAGGATCTGAGTGGAACAAGTCTCTGGGTTACTTCTGTCAAGGTTTGGGATAGGGGTTCAACATCAAGCCAGGAGTGTTTCCAATTCCTGGTGAGAAGACTGAAGTAGTACAGTAAGTGAATGGAGTGCTGGACCTGGAATCAGGAAAATTAAAGTTCAGATCTAGCCTCAGAAACTTAACTAACTGTGTGACCCTGAGCAAACCACTTGACCTCTGTTTGCCTCAGTTTCTTCTTCTGTAAAATGGGGATAATGATAGCAATTACTTCCCAAAGTAGTGATGAAGATCAAATGAGATAATATTGTAAAAATTTTTTAGCACAAGACCTGGCAACAACAAAAAAATACTAACTTGGCCATAGTTGCTGGGCAGCTAGGGCCAGCTATATGGTGCAGTGGATAGAGAACTGGAATTAGAATAAAGAAGATTCATCTTCATGAGTTCAAGTCTGGCCTCAGTCACTTACAAGCTATGCAACCTTGGACGAGGCACTTCACCTTGTCTGCCTCAGTTTCCTCATCTGTAAAATGAGCTGGAGAAGGAAATTGCCAACTTTAGTATCTTTGCCATAAAAACCCCAAATGATTCAGACATAATTGAAATTACTTAAATGGTGGGGCTGGGACGTGGAAAGGGAAAGCATTTCCCATGGTCTGTTTCTGTGGGTGCCTCAGGAGCCTATTAGAATCTGGGTGGCTATAAATGGGTTTGGCCAAACAGGTGAAGGTCCAAGTAATGAGGTCTACAAAGCCATTTTGCCTTTGTCTTATTTAATATTTGTCAGGCTTACCTACTTGGGGGAAATTTCACAAGATACAAGGAGGAAAATCTTTGTCTCTGCAACATAATTCTTTGAGTTCCTGGATTCATTTATAATGCTCACCAGAGCACTGAATCTCTGGGTTTGCTCACCCAATGCCATCTCTTTTTAGTCTGTCCATGAGCACAGCTAATCCTATCGACTGAATCTCCTCAGCTTATTGGGTTGTCTCTTTTAATAGGATAGCCCTGCGACTAGTCCATGAGAACGTAATACCAAGCTCATCCATCAACCTCTCAGGCTAAGTTGATTGGTTCTCCTAATGGGATGGAGTGTCCTAAATAAGAAGGAAAAGTATCATCATGTTGGGTTGGGTTAACTTGTTTCTGACCGTGAGCTATGGTTCCTGAATGAGAATTCAATCAATGGAGAAGCACTGAACTATTGCTTCTGAATCCTGAATGTTGTAGGAGGGGAAAGAGGCAACTCCTGATGTTCTCAACAAGTATGTTTCAGCATATCTATCTCTCCCTGCTTGGACCAGATCCATCAGACTAAATCAGATATCAAACAAAAAAATTTCCACAATCTCTCCATCATTTTCATAAGAAAGATGACCCTCCGATATACCCACAAGCCCATTGTCCTCCCCCACCTTCCTAACCTATTGGAGTGGTGGGAGGGGGAAGAGGAGATGCAGTTTGCCTTCGTGGCCTTCCCAATTATAAAGAAAAGTAATTTCTCCTCTCACTGCTTTTAATGGGTTTGGAGCTGGGCCAAGAGTTAGGAAACCCATATTTTGTCCTTATATCTTTTCCTGACTCGTCATATGACCTCTGCGTCTTTGCCTCCTCATCTGTAATAATACCCACAGAGAACTAGAATGAGGACATATGAGATAATGTCCCTCTGTCTCTTTGGGTTTCTCGGAAAGGAATTAGGTAAGTAGAATATATATGTACATATATTCTATAGGTGTATGTCACCTTCACAGCTAAAATTGAAGCTGCCATGTCTTGCATACACTAGACACTTGAGAGCTATGTCCTGAATGTAGTTATATTATTATTATTATTATTTCACGTGCTTTAATGTAGAATCTTTATTTAGAATAGGGGTTCTTAATCTTCTTACATGTCCTGGACCACTTTGTTAATAAAGATAAAGCCCAGGAGTCCCTCCAAGAATGATGTTTTAAATGTATACAACAAAATAAAAAAGATCCAAAAGGAAAACAATTACATAGAAACAAGTTCTCCAAATATTTTAAGATACAAGTTTATAGACCCCAGGTTTGGAACTCTTGACTTAGAGGCATTTTCTTTTTCCTTTTCCTTTTCTTTTCTTTTCTCTTGTTTTTCTTTCTTTCTTTTTTTTCTTTCTTTCTTCCTTTTTTTTTGCAGGCAATCAGGGTTAAGTGATTTGTTCAACATCACACAGCTAGTACCTGAGTTTGGATTTGAACTCAGACCCCCCTGACTGCAGGATGGGTACTCTGTTCATTGTACCACCTCACTGCCTCATCAGAGGCATTTTTTAAAAAAAATAAAACTATAATGAAACCATGCACATACATCCTGCCTTCTTTCCTCAAGCATTTCCTGAAGCATTTCATTTATTTTTCATCATTCATTCATTTGCTAAATAAGCAATCATTAAATGTCTCCTATGTGGCCGAAACTGTACCATGTAATTGGGATTCCAAGAAACAAATGAGAATTTCTGCCTTCAGGGAGCTTATATTCTAGGGAGATTAATAAAAGCCATGATGATGATGATTATTATCATTATTCTTATTATCTAGCATTTATATGGGGCAGTTAGATGGAACTGTGGATAGAGTGTCAGGCCCAGAGTCAGGAACACTTGAGTTCAATTCTGGCCTCAGATGCTTAGCTGTTGTATGACCTTAGGAAAGTTACCTAATCCTATTTGCCTCAGTTTCCTCACTTGTAAAATGAGCTGGAGAAGGAAATGGCAAACCACTCTAGAATCTTTGCCAAAAATAACCCCCAATGGGGTCATGAAGAGTTGAACATGAAAGAAAATAACAGAAAACAATAAAGCACTTCTATAATACTGTGTGCCATATACTGGACTGAGTGAGTTTTTAATATTATTTCATTTGAATAAAGATGAGTGAATACAAAATAAATTGAATAAATAAAAGTTAAACTTGTTATTCTCATTTTGCAAGAAGTAAACTGGGATAGAATCATATAGTGATTCCAGCACTACCCAGTAAAATCAAAAAAGTCAGTTCACAAGTATATAGTACTTACCATGTGCCAGTCACTGTGCTAAAGCACTGAAGACAGAAGGAGGAGACTATCTGAAAGAACTGGAGAAGAAAACGCTTATTCAGGAGAAAATAGCTTTCTCAAATATATGGGAGGCAGTCATGTGGAAGGAGGATTACACTTGTTCAGCTTGACTTCAGGGGACAGAACAGGAAACAGCAGGTAGAAGTTAAAGAGAAGCATATTTAGACTTGATCTAAGGAAATCCTTTTTTAAATAGAGTTCTCCAAAAACAGAATGTGCTGCTCAAGATGAAATGAGATCCCCTCACTGGAAATCTTCAAGTCATTGTTGAAGACCACTCGTCACATCTGTTGCAGAGGGATTTCTTACTTGGGCATTAGCTAGACCAGATGGACTCTGAAGTCCCCCCAATTCTAAGAATCAAAGGGTGAACAGTGCAGGAGGATGTGACAAATTGGGAGCCATTGCTTCTGAATTCCCTGCCAATGTCTTTCTCCTTTACTAAGATAGGATTATGGAGGGATAAAAGTTGACCCTCTGATATCTTTTTCATCTTTTTATTCTTCTTTTATTCATAATTTTACTACTGCCTTGAGTAGGGATTTGTATTTGTTCCTCAATCACTGGCATAGTGCTAGAAGCATAGTAGGTGTTTAATAAAGTTTTCATAATTGAGGGAATATCTTAGAATCCATAGCCCCTGGAACAGCACCTGGAACTTAGTAGTTGCTTAATAAGGACTTCATGATTGATGGATTATCTTGGGATCCCCAGCTGCTGTTGCAGTGCCTGGAACACAGTAGGCATTTAATAAAGGTTTCATTATTGATGGATTACCTTGGTATCCCCCAGCCCCTGAAACAGTGCCTGGAACATAGTAGGTGCTTAATAAAGGCTTCATGATTGTTGGATTACCTTTGTATCCTTAGCACTTGGCATAGTGCCTAGAACATAGTTGGCACTTTGAAAAACTGTTTGTTGAGCAGGACAGTTTTAAAAATTACATGTTGAATTTATTATCTACTTAAAAGGAAAGGCAGAATGCATAGGATAGAGATTCATGGTTTTTTGCACACACAAATGTGCTCATTTTATTTGGTATTTGTAAAGTTCAGAGTTTAAAAACGTTAAAAAAAACTTAATAATATGATCACTGTTGAATTCAATTGGATCAAATCACTGTAATTTTCCCTGGGTATGAAATTCAGATGAACTCTACCTAAAGTGACAGAAATTCTCCCCATCTGAAACCTCTGAGTGACAGCCAAGGTTCTGCCCCTCCTTCCCCAATATGGCGGACCACACCACAAATCTAAGTGGAGGGCATTCTCTGATCCACCAAAAATCATGTGCCAAAATTTGGTGAAAAGATTAATAGACTAAGTTGTGGGGAGTCAAGTTGAGGCAGAGCCCTCACTCAGGGCAGTCAGTGAACAGCTGTGGAAGATGCGTGGGATGGGTCCCAGTCGATTCTTTCTTTTCTTCCTGTTCCTTACCCAGCTGGTTCACTTTGCAATGGAGCCTTCTGCAGGCGGCAGCGTGCACGTGTGCCCAGAGGCTGGAGTTGGCCCAGGCCCTTTTGGCCCCAGCTTCTGGACTCCTCGGGTACCGCCTGTGGCCTTCCTGCAAATCAGGTGTGGAGTTCTGTGCCAGGAGGTAGAGTGCCTTCCAGACCTGGGGTGAAATCATAACCTTTAAAACACACATACAGAAGAACCCCAAACATTAGAACAGAGTCCCAGCGTAGGCAAATTGCTACCACACCCTGGACACCCCATAAGGCTGGCGGCTGTCTCTTTTACCCCCTCAGCCTGCTCTGAGACTGGGAGATAACACAACACACTTGGGACCAGCACTGTCTCCCACAGGTGTCTTCCAGAGTCCCAGCCAGATCAGGCTAGACTGAACTGAGGAATGGTTTTCTTTGGGTGATCTCCCACACCAAGATGGGCTCCACTGGGGATGGACAATCAGAGAATCTCAGCTACGAGGACCTGGTGTGGACTCTGTGTGTGTGTGTGTGTGTGTGTGTGTGTGTGTGTGTGTGTGAATATGTATGTGTGTGAGTGTGTGCTTGTGTGAGCATGTATGCTTGTGTGAGTGTGTGTGAGCGTGTGTACTTATGTGAGCATGTGTGTATGCATGCTTATGTGGGCATGTGTATGTGTGTGTGAGCATGTGTGCTTGTGTGGGTGTGTATTGTGCGTGAGTGTGTGCTTGTGTGAGCATGTGAGTGTGTTGTGTGTGTGTGAGTATGTGTATGAGTGTGTGTATGAGTGTGTTTAATGCCAGTTACAGTCTTGGGAAGGTGGCTTCAGGCAGGAAAATGGAAGGGGGAATGGGAGACTCAGATAGGGGGAGGTGTGTGCGTGTGTGGGTAAGGTGGGAAACAGTCTCTTTACCTCAAGTCTTGCTTGGATGCTTTCTTGACAGTTGGTGTTACAGTTTTGCTGAGTCAAAAGAATCCCCTAGCTGCTCACCTCCGGAACATACTTGTTAGGCAGAAATAACCACTGGGCCCAATACTGAACACCTCTAAAAAAGCAAGCAGTTTATATCCCAAACCTACCCACAATTTGGTGATGGCTCTGTGTGTGTGTGTGTGTGTATATGTGTGTGTGAATGTGAGTGCGTGTAAATGTGTGAGCCTGTGTGTGTATGTGTGAGTGTATATGTGTATGAGTGTGCAAGTAGGTTTGAGTGTGTGAGTATATATGAGTGTATGTGTGTAAGTGTGTGTGCATGTGTATATATGAGCACATGTGAGCGTGTGTATGTGTGTATATGTATGTGTGATATGATGTGAACATATTTAAGCATGTGTTTGAGTGTGAGCATGTGTGTGTGACCATACATGTGAGTGTGTATATGTGTGTGAGCATGTTCGAGCATGTATGTATGTGTGAGCACATGTGAGTGTGTGTATATGAGTATGCATATGTATGTTGTGAGTATGAGTGTGCAAGTGTTTTGAGTGTGTGAGCATGGGTGAGCACATGTGAGTGTGGGCAAGTGTGTTTGAGTGTGTGAGAAAGTATGAGTGTGTATGTGTGCTCTCCCTTTGCTGATTATCTTTCATTTATCCTTGATAGAGCTTGCTCTTACGCATGTTTGCTCCATTGGATAGTAAGCTTGTTGAGAGCAGGGACTCTTTTTGCCTTTCTTTGTGTTCCTGGTGCTTAACATTATACCTGGCACATAGTAGGTGCTTAACACTCTACCTGGCACATAGTAGGTGGTAATAAATGCTTAGTGATCAGTTGACT
Source organism: Myrmecobius fasciatus (assembly GCA_023553655.1). Lineage (NCBI taxonomy): Eukaryota > Metazoa > Chordata > Mammalia > Dasyuromorphia > Myrmecobiidae > Myrmecobius > Myrmecobius fasciatus. The sequence continues at coordinate 15,798 of JAJPUD010004301.1, forward strand.
GATTTGTTAGTAAAGAACTTTCTGTGGATTTGAATTGGGTTTTCCTTTCTATCAGGAGGTGATCATCTGTTCAAAGAGGAGTTGAAGAGGAGAGAGCTTGAGGAAGAAAGTTACAGGTCTGACTTCTGGGCCTGGCTCTTGCTGATACCTTGATGGATGAGCTTGGATGACCTATGTTACTTGTTTCAGACTCAGGCCCTGCTTTGTACATGAAATGGCTGGATATGATCTTCTCTTCCTGCTCTCCTATTTTCTGCTTCCTGTCTCAGGCATCATATGTAGGAAAGAGAGTGGAAATAGGACTAATGAACTTTCAATCATGGGGTCTGAATTTGAGTCCTGACTACTGCAGCTTATAGTCTCCATGATTTCACAAAAGTCATTTAATCTCTCCAGGCCTCAGTTTTCTCAGAGTGTGTGTGGGGGTGAGGGTGGGGGTGGGAAGAGAACGCCCTGAGAGGACCCTAAAACTTTTGATGAGTTTTGCTTTTCTCACCATTGAGGGACAGCTTGGTTGTGCCATAATGTACAATACACCAGGCCTGGAGATAGAAAAACCTGAGTTTTCATCCAGTCTCAGAGACTAACTAGCTGTGTGACTCTGGACAAGTCATTTAACTCTGTCTGCCTTAGTTTCCTCATCTGTAAAATGAGCTGAAGAAGGAAATGTCCAATCAGTCTAGTATTCCTGCCAAGAAAAACCCTAGATGGGGTCATGAAGAGTCAGACATAACTGACAAATGACTAACCTACATTTTCCCATCTGTGTCAGAGCATCATTCTGGGATAGCAGCTGATGTGAGTATCGCTATTGAAGCCAAGAACAGACCATGTGTGATGAAGAGAAGCAGATTCAAATTTCCATAAGGAGCCCAGTAGAAAAACTCCACCATACATAAGAAGGATAACTTGAGCTGTGAAACAACAGGCCAACAGGAGCTGTGAAACATTAAAATGCTCTGTAAGTTGGACCCCACTTTCCCCTGGACTCTATGTAATTATAGAAGATTATGTCTCAGACTTTGGACAAAACAAACGTTTTATTCTAATGATAGAACCACACTGATTTCTAAAAGCTAATTAAGTTTTTCAGTGGGGGGTGTTTTGGCTTTTATATATACACCACATTTTCAAAGTATCATACAAATATTATCTCATTTGATCTTAGCAACAATGTTATCCCCATTTTATAGATGAGAAAACTCATTTATAGACAGAGGTAAGTGACTTGTCCAGGGTCACACAGCTAGTACGTGTATGAGACTGGATTTGAACTCAGGTCTTCTGATTCCCATACAGTTGCCTGGCTGACTTACTGAGAGCAACTAGTCTTTTTGAGAAGGAAGTACACTAGTGGGGGCTCATGAGCTATATGACATTAGAAAGACAAGCTCTAACCCCTCAGGCCTAATCCTAGCATCCCAAAAGGCAAATTAGTAACAATAGAAGTAAGGAAGGTAGCTTCAGAATGTGGGCTACATTTATCTATCATGAGAGAATACAGAAAATAGAGGTAATTTGTTCAAGGTCCCAGTGCATCCTATCCTTCAAGGTCAAGTATAATTAAGATTTGAACTCAGGCATCTCAAAGGGACTTGGAAGTTATATTTGCTTTCTCATCACTAAGATGCAGCATGCAATTTATGCCTCCCTTTTACATCTTATCTCACTTCTAGTTCTTGTTTCCTTTTTTTTTTAAATTTTTAACATTTTCATTGATTTATTGATTTATTTTTATTTTCTGGTCTTTCTTTCCTAATTCATTTTCATTTTTTGACCAACAAATAAGTACCCAACAAATGAGTCTAGATTTGGGGGAACAGAGGATCTAAGTTCAAAATCTCAGTTCTGCTCCTTATTATCAGAGTGACTTTTAGCCATCCGCCTAAATTCTCTGAACCTTCTCTTCTTCCCTCATAATCCAGGGCTTGGACTAGGCCCTTTTCAGCTCGAAAATTCTAATCCTAGGTATGCTCCCAAGGACTAGAGGCCCCAGGATAGAAGTAGTCTCTATGTCAATATTCCCAAGAGAATTCATGGAAAAGAACTCCCTCTGTTGTTGGGGATGAAAGGCAAGATGGGGCCTGCATCCCCAGGAATGGAATATGGAGTTTGACTTGCCCATACTCCATTCCTCAGCTCCTAACAAGTGGAGCCGGGTGCCCATTCCCTCCAGGGAAATCTCTGGGTTTGGAGAGGGAGATGGAACTGGAGGCCAGCTTAGTAAATAGTGTGATTCACCCAAAGGTAAAAGCCAGGAGAGACAGAGGGTGCTTTCTGTCTCTTTGCTCCTCCCCATTCTCCCTGAAGGAGGATCAGATAATGTTGTTTTTCCTCTTTCCTTACTGTTATTCACAGAAGACCTTAGGGTCCTCTGCCCACATTATCTTTCAGAAGGGTAAGATTCCTTGAAGAGCTGGAAAGTCTGAGCTACAGAGTGGGGAGGGAAGTGGGGTGGGATGGGAGAAAAGTCCAGGTCCCTTGGCCTGAGTTCTAGCTCAGGAATCAGTGAGTTGACATCTACAACAAGTTTTTAATCATCCTCTGTTATGTTCATAGGATTATGAGCTGCAAGAAACCCTTAGGGGGCATGGAGTCTAACCCCATCATTAATACAAATCAAAAACCTGAAGCTCAGAGAGTTTAAGTAGTTGACCTGAAGCTCAGAGAGTTTAAGTAGTTTGCCAAGAACACACAGCTAATAGTGAATAATTGAATTCAGGTCTCCTTGACTTTCAGCCCAGGGCTCCATTCACTACAAAGAGAAAAAGTAAATAATTTCTGTCTTTTCAGAGCTTGTGTCCTTCAGGGGGATATAATCACAAGCAATCAGTCAGCTAACATTTATTAATAATTACCATTTAATAAATTATTTACTAAATAAATAAATTAAACATCTAATAAATGCCAGATTTGTGCTAGGGAAACAAAAACAAGCGAATCAGTTCTTACCCTTACAGAGCTTATGTTCTGGAAGGATACGACAATAGCAACAACAGCAATTTGCCGGCACTCTAGGTACTATAGTGCCCTGAACAATAGTAGCTAATATTTATATGGTGCTCTGAAGAATAATAGCTAACATTTATATAGTGCCTACTGTGTTCTGGGTTCTGTGCTAAGTGCTTTACAATTATTATCTTATTTGACCTTCACAGCAATCCACTGTTATTATTCCCATTTTACAGATGAGGAAACTGAGGCAAACGGAAATTAAGTGATGCACAGGGGTCATAGTAAGTTTCTGAGGCAGCATTTGAAATCCTGACTGCAAGCCAAGCATTCTGCATTATGGCGCCACCTAGATGCCCATTTGATTGTCAATTGATTGACATAATGCCAATCAATCAAGAAGCACTTATGAAACATTTACTATGTGTCAGAGGTTCATTCTATCCTACCTGGTATGCTCAATACCAGTCTCTGGGTCTCAGTTTCCCCATCTGTAAAATGCTAATTGTTGACTAAGCTGGTTTCTGAGGTCTCCCCAAGCTTATAACTTCAGAGCTTCATTTTGTAAATTAGGAAAAGGAGGATCATGAAAGTTAAATGGCTTGCCCAGGGTCAGGCAGCTAATAGATGTCAATTGGTGGAACTTGAGCTCCCTTCCAGAACTGCATCCACTAAGTCACACGCTGCCTTGAAGACCTGTCTCTAACACATACTGGCTGTTTGACCCTGGACAACTCCTTTGTTCTCTCTGCTAACCTAAGAGGTTAATTACAAAGCTGGAGCTCACATGTAGTAATAGAGAAATTTCCTCAATGGTTGAATTTACAGTCATTTCCTCAACTATATCCTGCCCCTGCTAACACAAAGTGCACATGTGTGTGCACACACACATACACACACATACAGAGAGCACAGTTTTAGAGATATAAGCTACATCTATTTTTCTGACAAGATGCCACATGGACCCTATTAAGTAAATACTAGATAATTTGAGAAGGAAGAATGCAATAACACAAATGTCTAGTTAAAGGAACGAGGGATGACTGTTGAATGAGACCTAAATACCAGGTGCTAAGGCAGAAGATTTTGTTTTTAAGTCATTTTTCAGTGGTGTCCAACTCCCTGTGACCCCATTTAGGATTTTCTCAGCAGAGACGTTGGAGTGGTTTACCATTTCCTTCTTCAGCTTATTTTACAAATGAAAAAAGTGAGGCAAATAGAATTAAGTGACTTGCCCAGAATCACACAGCTAGTAAATATCTGTAGATTTGAATTTATGAAGGAGAGTCTTCCTGATTTGAAACCCAGTGCTTTATCCACTATGGCGCCACCTAGCTGCCCTATCATCACCTAGATAGTTTTCATACATTGTAAAAAAATTTTTTTTTAATCTATAAATATGTCAGGGCATGATTAACTATAGACAGGATATTTTCCCTCAAGACATTCTACCCTGGAGGGGGAATATTATAATCTCCTTGAGGATAGGAACTGTTTCATTTTTATTTATGGATTCTCAGTGTCTATCTATCACACCTGTCTGACACAAAATGTTTCAAAATTGTTTATTGATTGATTGACATTCTGTCAATCAATCAACAATGAAATAGACATCCAGATGGTGCCATGGTGCACAGGGTGCTGGTCGTGGCGTTGGGATGGGCAAAGGACTGAGAGAGATATGTAGTTCAGTATACCTAAGATTGACTTTGGAGTCAGCAGAAGTAGGTTCAAATCCTGGCATAGCCACTTATGGATGTCAGTTATCCTCCACGGACCTCAGTTTCCTCATTTGTGAAATGAGGAGGATAGATTCGATGATTTTTAAGGCTTCTTCTAGTTCTCCATCTCTGATCCTGTATAGGAGAAGGCTTGAAGAAAGTCAGGCTTGCTAAAAGAAAGGAGAAATGTATTTATTTATTTATTTTTGCTGAGACAATTGGACTTAAGTGACTTGCCTAAGGTCACACAGCTAAGAAGTATTAAGTGTCTGAGGATGGATTTGAACTCAGGTCCTCCTGAATTCAGGGCCAGCACTCTATCCACTGCACCATGTAGCTGCCCCTGAGAAAGGAGAATATTATAGGTGTGGGTGGGGGTGAGGGGTACAAAGTCCCTTAGGTGAGAAGCCAGTGATCTCAATTGGGAGAATCTGATTAATACCAAAAAAAAAAAATAGATTTTGAAATAACTTTGGAATTTTGGATGAATAGGGGTAGGTTGGGGTGGGGATAGGAAGGTGAAATGAGGCTTAGAGAGTAGGAGAGCTTTCCTGGAGGATCTTTTCCATCACAATCAATCAATAAGCATTTATTAATCACTAGCTGAGTTTCAGACAGTGTGCTAAGTGCTGAGGATATAGAGAAAAAGCAAAATCTATCCCTACCTTCAAGGAGTTTACATTTCAAAGGAAGAGACAACATGTAAATTCTAGATCTGGGCAAGATCCATATAAAGTGGGTGGAAGGCAATATCCTAGAGGAAGGAAGTTCCTGGTGGGTGTGAGCTCCAGGAAATCACAGCAGATTCATAATGGCTCATTGTGCCTACACATATACCTGCCTTGAACCCATCTTTCAAAAAGTGAGGCCAGGGGAAAGCCCTCCAATTGCTAGATCTGCAACACACAAAGATCTGATCAAATCCTTTATTATCCATGTGAACTTGAACATATCACTGAATTTCTTAGCATCTAAACTTCTTCAGTCTGTTAAATGAAGGGATGGAGTCCTATGAAGGATTCTTAATCTGTAGTCTGTGAGCTAGCTAGCTAGCTAGCTAGCTAGCTAGATAGATAGATAGATGGATGGATAGATGGATATAGATAGACAGATGGATAGATGGATAGATGGATAGATGGATGGAGAGAGAAATGGATGGACAAAGGGATAGATGAATGGATGAGTGGATGAATAGATAGGTAGATGGAGGGATACATTGATAGAAAAAGGGAGGGAGGAAGGGATGGATGGATAGAGGAATAGATAGATATAAGGATAGATAGATGAATGATAGAAGGATAAATGAATTGATTTTGGAATAGATGATTGATTTATTTAAGGAGAGAGAGAGAGAGAGAGAGAGAGAGAGAGAGAGAGAGAGAGAGAGAGAGAGAGAGGATATAGATCCTAATTGCAAAGTTAGAGTCCTCTCCCATCCCCCCAGCAACCTCCAAAGAGATATTTTTACTTTGTGAAAGTTCCTTTAGTTCCTGGGTTGCTTTTTACACATTCAAAACCAGTCATTCTGTCCTCCTCATCTGCACTTAGCATATTACATTTTGTGCTATATTTATCTGTGCACATGTCATCTTGTCATTCCTCTGCTCTCAAACCTTCGGTGGCCTCATTGCCCAGCCAATCAAACAGAAAGACCTGCCTCTGGCACTCAGGGCCCCCCGCAAGCTGGTCCCAACCTACCTGTCCAGCCTCATCTCTTTATATTCCCTTTCTTTTTGTCTATGTTCTTAACAAACTGTAATGGAAGCCCTTTGTGAGTAGGGATTGTTCCATCCTGTTTCTTTGTATTCTCAGCATCGTGACAGGCATATTGGCTGTTGTTCAGTTCAGTCTACTCTTTGTGACCCTGTTTGGGGTTTTCCTGCAAAGATACTAGAATGGTTCACCATTTCCTTTGTTGGTTCCTTTTACAGATGAGGAAACTAAGGCAAACAGAGTGAAAGGTGTTGCCCAGGATCATTCACTTAGCTAGATTTGAACCCAGATTGTTCTGATTCCCTGCTCTATCCACTGGATAGATAGATAGATAGACAGATGGATAGATGGATAGATGGATTGATGGATAGATGGATGGATGGATGGATGGATAGATGGAGAGAGAAATGGATACCAGCTGCTGAGAATGGTAGGCACTTAACAAATGCTGATTGATTGATGGATTGATCCCTTCTCCTCATCCCACCCCCTCATATTTCTGAATCTTTATTCATGCAATCCAACAAGTCTAGAATGGACTGGCCTCCACATATGGAAATCTGTCCCTTCCTACAGGGCCCAATGGGGGGGTGCTTGCTGCCTTCTCTAGAAACTCTTCCCTGACCCCATCCTCCCACTACCCTGCAGAAGGCAAACAGACCTCCTCAGATTCCTACAGCCTTCATACCTTTTTATTCTTCCTTGTATTTAATGAAGTAAAGTGACTTACCAGGGTCACACAGCTAGTAAATATCTGAGGCCAGATTTGAATTCATGAGGATGAGTGTGACTTCAGGCCCAGCACTTTGTGCACTATGGTGCCACCTAGGAGCCCACTCTGTTGTTGTTTGTCCTTCCTTCTCAAAGAAGACCATGACATCGTGGAGGTGGAGCCATGACAGGCAAGTGAATTGGATTTAAGGGAGGGAAGGCTGTGCCTCACTTTCCCCTCCAGAGCCATCTAGGTCCAATGGCCAGATACAGATCAGGATGACTGGAGATGGCCTGAGCTACCAATGCCATTATGGAAAACACCATCCTTCTAGTCACCCAAGCTTGAAAGCTAGGTCTCATCTTGAACTTAACACTAACACTTAGCCCACACACCTAATTAGTTGCCAACTTTTATTTTTCCTTTCATAGTATCCTTTCTATACACTCCTCTCTCTCTCTCTCTCTCTCTCTCTCTCTCTCTCTCTCTCTCTCTC
>JAJPUD010004301.1:23401-38900 GCA_023553655.1 Myrmecobius fasciatus
CTCTCTCTCTCTCTCTCTCTCTCTCTCTCTCTCTCTCTCTCTCTCTCTCTCTCTCTTGCTCTATCTCTTGCTCTCGCTTGCTCTCACTTTCTCTCTCTGACTCATGAAGATGGGTCTTTCTGTCTCTCTTTGCCTCTGTCTGTCTCTGTCTGTCTCCTTCTCTCTTTCTCTCCCTCTCTCCCTCTCTCTCCTTTCTTTCCCTTCCTCCCCCCTTTCCCCCTCTCAGTTTATACCTTCATCATCTCATGACTGAACTATTGCAATATAACCTGCCAGTTGGTCTCCTTTCATCATTGCAATCCATCTTCTATTCAGCTGTTAAATTGATCTTCCTAAAGTGCAGATGAGCAGCTAGGTGGTACAGTACATTGAGTGTTGAGCCTGAAGTCAGAAAGATTTATCTTCATGAGTTCAAATCCAGCTTCAGACACCTATTAGTTGGATGATCCTGGATAAGTTTATCCTGTTGAATTCAGTTTCCTCATCTGTAAAATGAGCCAGAGAAGGAAATGGTAATCCACTTCAGGATCTTTGCCAAGAACATCCCAAATGGGGTCATGAAAAGTTCCACATGACAGAAATGAATGAACAATAAATGTTTATTAAATTAAACACAGTAGGAGCTGACTAAATGCTTCTGACTAACTAGTAGGTGCATAACAATGCTTTTTGAATGAATAAAGCCATCCCTACTAGTGAATTATAGGTTCCCTGAGGTCAGCAGTCAAAATGTTTTCTTCCCCTTTGGATCTTCTCCCAAACCCACCGAAAGAGTTTTCCATCCAGTTTAATTCAAGGCTGAGGATGGAAAGAGAAAAACTCAAAAGAGCCCCTCCCTGAGGGAGCTTATATTTTAGTAGGCACAAAGGAGACACTTAATAGAAGCAAGTACAGTACCTAACTTAAGCAAGTATTTAGTAAGTGGTTGTTGATTGAGTAGAAAAGAGTTACAAGTACAACACTGGGCTCGGAAGCCACATGGTCTGGATTGATTTCCTGCCCCTGGTCCTCACCACTTCTGTGACTTTGGGAAGTGACTTAACCTACCTTCTCCCTCGATTTCCTCATCTATGAGAAGGATAGACTAGTTGGCCTAGGAGATAAATGCCTCCTGGCTTTAGGTCTATGCCCTGTGGTCAATTAATACAAATGATTAATTTGACAAATACTATTTTGGAATTTCCTCCTGAATCTGAGTTGAAATTCTTTTTTTCCCCCGGCAAAGGAAGCATTTGAAAAATAACTATCTATAAAAGGTCATCCTCTTAAGAAGCATGTTGAGGGCACTGAATGCCAGGATCAGCTGAATGAACTGTGGCTCACTTGAATATTTAAGGGTAAATCCTAAGTCTTCCAAGTATTTGAAGGAACGTAAGGAAGAACACGAGTTAATTTTATTCTCCTTGGCTTGATAAAAGGAATAATTTTCTAATTGTCCCAAAGTGCCTTAGAGAGTTTGAGTTCCTTATTACTTGTTGAATCTTTTTTCAGGCATGATGGCACTTCAAGGCATTAAGGCATTAAGGGTTATCTTGACAAAGGTTATCTTGACTCCAGTGAGTGGTTTGACGCTTCCTTCTCCAGATCATTTTACAAATGAGAAAACTGAGGCAAACAGGGTTACATGACTTACCCAGAGTCATTCAGCTAATGTGTCTGAGAACAGATTTGAACTCATGAAGATTAGTCCTCCTGACTCCAGACTGGGCACTCTAGCTCTACCTACAGCACCACCTAGTGTCCTCCTTGCTTCCTTCAAGCAAAACTTAATATTGTATAGGGGATTCTTGGGTTGGATTAGGCGAGTTCTGAACTCTCCCAATTCTGAGATTTTGATCTTCCCAGAGTCCATGATCTCTGTTTCACTCCCCCAGGAAGATAGAAGAAGTTCAAAAGTCTCACACCAACACCATCAATCACTGGAGAAAATTTTTCATTTTGGGAAAATGGCTTCCTCGGTGGCAAAGTGGATAGAGTGTTGGATTTAAGAGTCAGGAAGTTCTATTTTCCAATCCAGCCTCAAACATTTCTTAACTGTGTGATCCTGGGCAAGTCACATAGGCCTGTTTACCTCCATTTTCCCATCTGTAAAATGAGCTGGAGAAGGAAATGGCAATCCACTCCAAAAGAGGGTCAGACAAGACCTAACAAAACAAAGAATCAAAGCAGCCTAATCCCCCTTCTAATTAATTTTTTTTGCCTTTCAATTTTTAAAAGCCAGCAGAAGGAAATGTCTGGACTTTTCCCCTGAAAGAGTGGCCAGATTTGAAGCTTTTGGTTAGGAAGGCTTAGCACATTCACCAAAGGGAAACATTCAACAAGAGATAGAGAGATAAGATAAGACAGAGAAAATAAGAAAAGTCAAACCTTTTTCTAGGACTTTTTCAAGTTAGTGAAACCTCAATGCTTTACTGAAAGGATTAGTGGTGAAAGACTTCACTCACTGCCGACTAAAAAAGGAGACTAAAGGGGGTGAGGGGAGGGGGAATGGGATCTGGGAAGACATTTGAGAACCTCAAAATGCAGGTCCAGGTATACTTAAAGAGAAGGAGGGAAAGATGAGATGAGAAAGATTCCAAAAACCTTTACAATTTCCAACAGCTAACCAACTGGGCAGTCCCAAGAGAGGAAAATGCAGAGTTGGGGGTTGCTCTCTGCCTCAGGAAAGGACCCTCTTCTTCCCTGAAGGGAAAAGGCATTCTGGGTAGTTGAGAGTGAAAAGCATCCAGTCTGTTCTATGTGGTTCACACAACTGATTTGATTAAATGCTCCCAGGTCTCCGGGAGAATAAGTTGATTTCAACTCCGTAGGAGTACCCTGAGACTTGAGGATCACATAAAACTGCTGGGATGGGGGGAAGAGGTATCAAGTGGGGCAGGAGTTGGGGATTGCTTGAGCTCTGAAGTTCTGAGGCTGAGTACCAAGTACTACACCAATATGGTAAGTCCCCCAGTAAATGGTACCATCAGGATGCTTAAGGAGGTGATAACTGGTCTGGTTTGCAAACAGAGCAATTGAGCATCAGTGAGACTGAGCCCCATCTGGGCAAGATAGGATAAGCCCATCTCAAAAAGAAAACTCATATAAAACAACAGATATCCATGGTGGGAGGGGACCCCGGAGTTTAGAATGTCAGTCACTCAATCAACAAGCATTTATTAAACACTTACTATGTTCCAGGCACTGTGCTAGGTGCAGGATCCATAGAGACAAAAGCAAAACAAATCGAGTGCCCTCACCCACCATCTGTTTCTCTTTTGACCACACTTAGGCACATACAAGAATAATTAAATGACTTCCTTGTGAATCACTTCCCCTATCCTTAGTTGGGGGAGGGGGTCCAGTTACATCCTTATTCATTTAACCCTTCTTCTCCTGAACTCCAGCCCAAATCCTCTTTGAGATTAGCTAAGATCGAATTCCATTTCATTCACTAAGTATTTTTCCTATGTATGAAGGACAGTTCCAGGGTGCTTCTGGGAGGAAGGAGAGGCCCCATTGGACATAAGGAGTGGGAAATACGGAGAGAAACCCTGCAGTGACAGGGACCTCCTTTCTCTTCCCAATGGCCTGGGAACTCAGGGATATGGGGACAATTAAATGAAAAGGCTGGAGGGGGGGTGTGTGTGTGGAGAGGAGGGGCCTGGGAACTGGTGGCCAAATTTCAATTTGCATAATAATTTTGTTAGCGACAATGGGCACCCAGGACATCTATTTAAGGGCAGTAATGTTAATTTAATGGGAAAAAATCTAATACAATTCCCTCAGAATTTTTCAATTAAATTAATGTGATGGGTCATAATGGATAGTGTAAGTAGGATGCGTGAATCAGAAAAATATTGCATAAATTATACATAAATATATATTATAGTGATATATGTGTATGTACGCTCCACACATACATACACATAGATAATCCCTTGGCTTTCTCACTTTGACAAACGAGGGACCATCTTCTTCAATCTGGCATTAGTTATAACTCTATTTCAATTAAAGTGACCCTTTTATCATTCAAAGAAGGACTCTTCCCATGGACACTTGCACCGTCCCCACCCACCCCAGAGAGTTCAGTGGTCTTAAAGGGACAGAAGGCTCTTTATATAATTTATTTAATAGATATATAATATTTATAATATTATATAATAAATATATAAAAATCATATAATATAATTTATATAATAAACCAAGGAAATAGGTTCTCTTCCCCCTCTCCCCCCATTTACCTGTCTCCAAACTTTTACAGAAGCTTTCCCCTATGTCTGGAATAGTCCCTGTCCATATCTCTGCCTTCTAGAACCCACTATACAACTTGAAATCATAGACCTAGAGAGACAGGGAAGACCTCAAAGATCATCCCTTGTAATTCATTTTACAGAAGTGGAAACTGAGGGCCATAGATGTTAGGTTTTTGCCTAAGTAAGCCAAACTTTTCCAGTTTGCAGCACTCTTCCTCTAGTTTGCATGTTGCTGGGAGGAAGTCCAGATGAGAATAATATCTGCTCAATGCAGATTCATGCTTTCTCTGCAGCTTATAGACTTAGTTTATACACTCTGGGGCACCATGCCGTTAAATGCCTTGCCCTGGGTCATGGACACAATATGTGTCCCAGGTGGGACACGAAGCCCGGTCTTCCTGACCTCACAGCTGGTTCCCATCCACCATTGCAGGATGCGTCTTCTGGCTGCACAGTAGGGGGCATTTACTCACATTGGGCTTCAAATTACAGCTGAGATTTGCAGGATCCCAGAAGGCCTTTCTATGTCTTTTAAGGGACAGATGAAGCCCAGACTCCAGGAGGATTCTACACTGTGGAGCAACAGAAATAATGAAGGATGGTGCATCCTAGGATTCAAATTCAAATCTTGCCTTTGCCATTTGCTATCTGCATGGCCTTGAAGAGGTCATTTATTCATTCTGAACCTCAGTTTCCTCATTAGAAAAATCTAGCTTGGGTCAGACTGGATGAGCTCTAAAACCCCTTGCACTTTGAAATCCCTGATCCTATACTCCCATTGATTGAATCTCATTAAGCATTAATGTGTTTGGTTGGTGTTCCCCTCCCCCCCAAATCCCATGAGATTAAAAGAGCTTTGGACGGAACAGAGAATCTTAGTTAGAAGGCTGGCTCTCATTATTACCAACTCTCTAACTTTAAAAGTCTCTTTGGGCTTCTGAATTCTCAGATGTATAATGAGGATCAAAATACTAACACCCTTTATTTCCTAGGGATGGTGTGAGGAAAAAAAAAAGCATTTGCAAATTCTAACATGTTGTAAAAATGGGACCCAACATTCATATGAGGCATTGCACCACGAGATGCACTATACCAACCTGCCTCAGTCAGACTTAGACTTGTCAAAAACCTTAGTTTAAAAAGTCCAAAGTCCGGAGCAGCTAGATAGCTCAATGGATAGAGCACCAGCCCTGAAGTCAGGAGGACCTGAGTTCAAATCTGGTCTCAGACACTTAACATTCCTTAACTGTGTGACCCTGGGCAAGTCACTTAACCTCAATTGCCCCAGCAAAAAGCAAAAAAATAAAAAAATAGAAGTCCAAAGTCTCCCATTTCATCCAGATATAATCTGGCTACCAGACCCAGATGACCCTGGAAGGAAAAGTGAGGCCAGGTGACCTTGCATAGCCCTCCCTCACTTCAATCCAATTCTCTTACATGTCATGGTGTCACCACCCTGATGTGATGATCTTATTCCAGAATGAAGGACAAACAATAACAACCCTGATTCTGAATTTTTCCCCAAAGCTGTCCTGTGGCCTCTTCCTCTCAAACACTGCTAGGTGGTACAGTAGAGTCAGGAAGACCCCAATTCAAGTTCAGCTTTTGACACTTACTATGTGACCCTTTTGTAAATCATTCAATCCCTGCCTCAGTTTCCTCTTCTGTAAAATGGGGCTGATGATAGCACTCACTTCTGAGGATTATTGTGAAGAGCAAATGAAATAATATTTGGAAAGCCCTTGGCAAATATTAAAGCACTATTTAAATGCTAACTATTATTATTCTCTTTATATAGTCTCACTTGGTGATCTCAGCATCCCCCCATGGGTTCAATTATGCAGATGACTTGCAGATTTATATGTACCATATCTTCTGGGCTCACTCTAACTGGAAATTTCTTTTCCCAGAAGGCAATGACTACTTCTTCCCTCAGGATTCCAGGGGTTATGGATTCTATACAGTTGCTCATGGTGTGTTTCACTTTATCAGTCAGATTTCAATTAGCTTTTAGAAGGAGGTGCTTATTACACAGATCTAGCAGGTGCAAAAGAATAATTCCCATCAAGACTGGAATTCTCCCAGAATTCCACATGGGTCCCGTGAGGAAAGTGGGCTCAAGCTTGTAAAGATCACATGGGCCAGAAGGCTGATGGCTCACAGGACTCTTTTTGTTGAGTCCTCATGAAGTTTCCTGAAGACTAAAGATTCTTAACTTTTCTCAGATGAATCTCAGACCCCTGTAGTAAAACCTACAGAAACATTCTCAGAATCATGTTTTTAAAGAATTGGGAGAAAAAAAAGTTAAATTTCAGTTAGAAGTTAATGAACATAAAAACCTATTTTCCCCATCCAAGTTTACAGTCCCCGTGATATTTATTCACAAACCTGTGGAGAAGGAGGGGCGTCATGGACCACAGGATAAGAGCCCCCAGCTTAGATATGGCTCACTGTCAGGTTGCAAGAGTAGCTGCCCTTGTAGAATACTAAAGTCACATTGTCTGTATGATGATTTCTCAGTCACTGCTCTCCACGATCCATCTCACACGATCACATGCTCTTTGACATCGTTGGTAAGTCCAAATCTGACTTGACTTTTTTTTTTTTTTTTTGCTTTTTGCTGAGGCAATTGAGGTTAAGTGACTTGCCCAGGGTCTCACAGGTAAGGAATGTTAAGTGTCTGAGACCAGATTTGAATTCAGGTCCTCCTGACTTCAGGGCTGGTGCTCTATCCACTGGGCTACTTAGCTGCCCTGACTTGACTTTTTGAAGTTCACAAGCTTGTTCCCTGGTCAATAGTTAATGGGAGAAGTGAGAGAGGGAGGAGAGAGAACTCAATCCCCCTTTTTCCTTCTCCTTTCCCCTCTCCCACCCAGAGCAATTCCTTCAACCACCCCCTTAGTGACTGCTAAATTGCTTTCTTCACAATTCAGCTCAACTTCTTTGGGGAGTCGACTTCTTTGGTTACCTTGTATCTACTCTGTATGTATGTACACCCAAAAACATTCTATCTCCCATTAGGATGTAAGCCCCTTGAAGACAGGGGCCATTTCATTTTATTTTATATTTCTAGCACATTACTTCACACTTAGTAGGTGCTTAATAAATGCTTGTTGACTCATTGACTCATGGTGTTCCAGAAATGAGACAGTAAATGAATGTGCTCCTTGGCATTAGGGATGTCATTGGACTGGTATCCTTTACCAACTTTAGAAAGTTGACTTCCCCATGAGGGTCCCTGCCGATGTTCTCTGGATCTATCTCTCTGTCTCTGTGTCTCTGAATCTGTCTCTGTCCCTCTGTCTGTCTCTCTCTCTCTTCCCCTTTTCCCTTTTGCTCTCACTCTTGTCATTTTGTCTCTCTCTCTTCTGCCTCTATCTGTCTTTCTTTCCCCTTCCCTCTCTTCTTTCTTTCTTTCTCAGTCTCTCTCTCTCCCTTTCCCTGTCTGTCTATCTTTCTGTCTGTATCTCTCTCCCCTTTCCTTCTCTTTCTTCTTTTTTCTCTGACTCTCCTCCCTCCCTCTCCCTCTCCCTGTTTTTCTCTCCCTTCCCCCTTCTCTCTGTCTCTCTTTCTATCTCTCTCACTCTATCTGTCTCTCTCTCTCCCATCTCTGTCTCACAGAGAACTGTGTGTATCTCTATCTGCCTCTGTATGTGTTGCTCTCCCCCTTTCTTCTCTCTCTTCTTTTTTTTCTCAGTCTCTCTCCCTCTCCCTCCCTCCCTTCTTCTCCCCTATTTCTCTCTCCCTCCCTCTTTCCCTCTCCCCTCCTTTCTATCTCTCTCTATGTCTCTGTCTGTTTCTGTCTCAGTCTCTCTCTCCTATCTCTGTCTGTCTTTGTGTATCTCTGTCTCTCTTCCCCTTCCTTCTCTCTTTTTTTTTCCTCTCAGTCTCTCCCTTGCTCACCCTCTCCCTCTCCTCCCTTCCCTTCTTTCTCCTCCCCCCTCCTCTCTGTCTCTGCCCATCTCTCTGTCTCTGTGTCTCTGTCTCTGTCAGCTCTCTGGCCTCCAGACCTCCAGAGCACTGCTAAGTCAGGCAGGCTGGCTGCCAACAATGCCTGGTGCCTGGTAGTTCATGCAGGTGGCTCCCTCTGGGCTCACTTCCCAGGCATATTTCCCAGAGAGACCTACTTCTGAGCTGGCCTCTTTCCCTGGGGGCAGACAGAGCAAAGGCTGCCAAGCTTCCTTAACAGAGCCATTGGCCTCTAGACTCTCATGGAGCAAAAGGCCAGGAGGAGCTATTGGGGGCATGAATCTCTGTGTGAGGGGCATGGACTTTTGCCCGCTGCATTGGCAAAGAAAACCAATGCTCTGGAGAGGAAATGGCGGAGAGCTGGAAGGAATCTTCAGGGTCACTTGGAGCAGCAGCTCCTTCCTCACCTCTGTCTCTATAATCCCTGCCTGCCTCCATTTATCAATTTAAACTGCACCATCTAAGCTTTCCTGGTGTCCTTTAATACTAATGTGTCCCCTCTTTTGGATAGTTCTGCTTTTATCCTGTCTATGTCTTATTTTGCATCACTGTCCCCAGCCTGTTTGCCCATTAGATTGAGAGCTCCTTGAGAACAGGAACTGTCTTTTGCCTTTCTTTGTAACCCTAGTACTTGGCACAGGGCCTGGAACACAGTAGGTACTTAATAAATGTTTATTGAGACTAATTTTTGTTTTCCTATCCGCAATGATTAGCATTGTGCCTAGCTCATAGTATGTATTGAATATTTATTGAGACCATTTTTTGTTTTTATATCCCCAGTACTTAACAAAGCACTTAGTAGGTACTTAACAAATATTTACTGAGGCTATTTTTGGTATTCCCAGTAATTAGTATAATGTCTAGTATATAGTAGGTACTTAATAAATGTTTATCAAGACTATATTTTGTCTTTGTATCTCCAGTATTTAGTACAGTGCCTGGCATTAGCAGGCACTTAATGCATGTTTGTTGAGACTTATTTATTTTTGTATGCCCAGTAATTAGCTTGACACACAGCAGGTACTTAACAAATATTTATTGAGACTATATTAGTTCAAATCCTCAGAGTTTAATTAGTTCAAATCCTTTATTTTTACATGCAAGCATTAAGCACCTACTAGGTGCCAGGCAATATGCTAAGAACTTCTTACAAATATTATCTTATTTAATATTCACAAGAATTCTGAGAGGTAGAGACTTTTATTTCTAAGGTACAGACGAGGAAATTGAGGCAGAAGTTAACGACTTGGCTAGAGTCGAAGGGCTAGGCCAGATTTGAATTCAGGTTTTTCCAAGGCAAGGTCTAGGGCTCTACTCACTGTGGTACCTAGAATTTCCTTGATTTTATACATGAAGAAACTTAGTTCTAGACAGAGAAGATGATTTGTACAAAAATCTCATGGTTTAGAATTAGCAGTGTCAGGATTTGAACCCATTTCCCCAACTTCAAATACATTACATGGACTAAGAAGCAGGTTCTACTTTGGACTCACTCTTGGACAGCTCACATATCTTATCACTTAAATGAGGAGTTTGTACTATCAGTATTTCAAACTCAAATAGAAACTGATCTTTAATAATGACTTAGAAAATGACAAATTAGCATTAACTCATTTTATTGTAGAGACAGCTAGGTGCTGAAGTATATGAAATGCTGACCCTAGAGTCATGTAGACTCATTTTCCTGAGTTTAAATTTAACCTTAGACACTTACTAGCTATGTGACCCTGAGCAAGTTATTTAATCTCATTTGTCTCAGTTTCCTCACCTGCAAAATGAGTTGGAGAAGAAAATGGCAGACCACTTAAGTATATTTGTCCAGAGAAGCTCATCATCAGTATAGTACGTCGATTTCATGATGGCCTTCTTGCCTGGGTTCTGGACAATGGATGATGCTCTCGAGCTTTCCCAATCACCATTGGAGTGAACCAAGGCTGTGTGCTTAGTCCCGTGCTTTTTAGCACGATGTTTTCAGCCATGTTGTCAAACGCCTTCAGTTCCCGCAATGATGGGAAATTCTTCAACTTGGAAAGGCTGCAAGCCAAAAACTAAAGTGGAAGGAGTATGATATGAAGTGCATGATATTTGCCAAGAAAACTCTAAATGGGGTAATGAAGAGTCAAATAAAGCTGAAAAATGAGGAATAAGAAAAATTTTATTTTTATTTTGTTAATCATTTCCCAATTTCATTGATACTTCTGAACTAGAAACCCTCTAAGAAATCTTCTAGCTCTTAAGTTGTGAACCCAAGATATTATCGTGTTGGACATAGCAAATCCCATTTTTTTGGGGGGGCGGATTTTACAAAGAGAGGCGTCAGGCAATAATGTAGGTATCTGGATTCAGAATGGGTTTGAATGGATAGAATCAAGAAATCATTAATGATTCTAAGTCAACCGAGAAGGGATTTTCTACAGAATACCCTGTGCCTGACCCTATATTGGTGAACATTTTTATCACCGACTTGGATAAAGACTTAGAAAACACATTTATTAAATTTGTAGATGACTCTGAGCTAGAAGGGATAGACAATATGTGGTTTGTCCAAGCCAGGATCTAAAGAGATTTTTGACAAGTTAGAACAAAGCTCAGCAAACTGTGATCCATGGGCCAAATTGATCCCATTTCATAGTTTTTTTGGTCGGTACATCAGGGTGGTGCCATAATGTATAGAGCCTCGGAACAGAGTCACAAAGACTTCTTCTTAAGTTCAAATCTACCCTCAGACACTTACTAGCTGTGTAATCCTGGACAAGTCACTTAACATCTGCTTACCTCAGTTTCCTCATCTGTAAAATGAGAATCATAATAGCACCTATCACCCAGGGTTGTGAGGATCAAATGAGATAACATATATGTGGAGCTTGCAAATTTTAAGGGAATATGTTAATGCTAGCTATCATTATTGTTATCATTCTTTTTTTTTCCCTGAGGCAATTGGGGTTAAGTGACTTGCCCAAGGTCACACAGCTAGGAGATGTCAAGTGTCTGAGACCAGATTTGAACTCAGGTCTTCCTGACTTCAGGGCTGGTGCTCTATCCTGTTCATTTATTTCTTAAATAAGCTATTTTCAGCAGCGGTCATCAAAACCATTTGGTACTGGCTAAGAAATAGAGTAGTCAATCAATGGAATAGGATAGAATCACAAGACAAACTAGGCAATAACTATAGCAATTTGGTTTTTGATAAACCCAAAGACCCCAGCTTTTGGGATAAGTATTCACTATTTGACAAAAACTGCTGGGAAAACTGGAAACTAGTGTGGAAGAAATTAGGGCTTGACCCACATCTAACACCACATACCAAGATAAGATCTAAATGGGTTCATGATCTGGATATAAAGAGTGATACTATAAGTAAATTAGAGGAATGTAATATAGTTTACCTCTCAGACCTATGGAGATGGAATAAATTTATGTCCAAAGAAGAACTGGAACTCTTAATTGAAAACCAGATAGATAACTTTGACTATATTAAGTTAAAAAGTTTCTGTACAAACAAAATCAATGCAGACAAGATTAGGAGGGAAGTAATAAATTGGGAAATCATCTTTACATTCAAGGGTTCTGATAAAGGTCTCATCTCTAAAATATATAGAGAATTGTCTCATATTTATAAAAATTCAAGCCATTCTCCAATCAATAAATGGTCAAAGGATATGAACAGACAATTTTCAGAGGATGAAATTAAAACTATTTATAGGCATATGATAAGGTGCTCCAAATCACTGTTGATCAGAGAAATGCAAATCAAGACAACCCTGAGGTACCACTTCACACCTGTCAGATTGGCTAAAATGACAGGAAAAGTTAATGATGAATGTTGGAGGGGTTGTGGGAGGGCTGGGACACTGATGCATTGTTGGTGGAGCTGTGAACGGATACAGCCATTCTGGAGAACAATTTGGAGCTATGCTCAAAAAGTTATCAAACTGTGCATACCCTTTGACCCAGCAGCATTTCTATTGGGCTTATATCCCAAAGAAATCATAAAGGAAGGAAAGGGACCCACATGTGCAAGAATGTTTGTGGCAGCCCTTTTTGTAGTGGCTAGAAACTGGAAATTGAATAGATGCCCTTCAATTGGAGAATGGCTGAATAAATTATGGTATATGAATATTATGGAATATTATTGTTCTGTAAGAAATGACCAGCAAGATGATTTCAGAGAGGCCTGGAGAGACTTACATGAACTGATGCTGAGTGAAATGAGCAGAACCAGGAGATCATTATACACGGCAACAACAGAACTATATGACGATTAATTCTGATGGACATGGCTCTCTTCAACAATGAAATGTTTCAAACCACCTCCAATTGTTCACTGAAGAAAGCCATATACACCCAGAGAGAGGGATGCGAAATGTGGACCACAACATAACATTCTCATACTCCTTGATTGATGTTTGCTTACATTGTGTTTCCTTTATCTGATATATCCTTTGTGTAGATAAGATTTTTCTTGCACAACAATGATAAGTTTGGAAATATGTATACATATATTCGATTTGCCAATATTTTAACATAATTAACATGTAGTGGATATCCTGCCATCTAGGGGAGGGGTGGGGAGTTGGGGGGAAAAATTTGTAATGGAAAGCTATGTAAGGGTTATTGTTGAAGAATTACCTACACATATGTTATGCCAATAAAATAAAATTTAAAAAAATAAGCTATTTTCACTGGCAATTCCTCATGCTTGGAACTCTCCCCTATTTCTTCACTCCCTCCTGAATTCTCTTATGTCTCAGCGAAACTCTCACCGTCTGCAAAAAAGTCTTTCCCAATCTTTCATCTTTCAGTCTTCCTTCTGGGATTACTTTTAACTTATCCCAGCTCCAACTTATTTGTACATAGTTGCTTGTATGTTGTCTCCACTTTTGAACTTTGAAATTATAGAGAATGGGGATTTGGGCCTTTCTTTGTACCCCCATGCAATATGTGGCAAATAGTAGGAATCTAATAAATGCACATTTACTGGACTTGTTAAGTGCCTGATATGTGCCTGGCCCTGTGTTAAGAACAAATACAAAACCGAAATAGGCCTTGCCTTCAGGGAATTTACATTCTACCAGGAGATTACAACACATTTGAGGATTACAACATTCTGGGATAAGAGCACACACAATTCAGCTCAATGAACTCAGGACACACAGCCCAGAGGAAAAATGACTTAGGGAGAGCTATCTTGGAGTTTTGGATGGCCTGTTATCTATTAATTACACAATGTGCCTTTATTAAGCACCTACTGTATGCTGGGCACCATGTTAAGCACTGGGAACAGAAGGAAGGGCAAAAAGCAGCCCCAACTCTCAAGGAGCTCACAGTCTAATGGAGGATACAACCAGCAAATAACAATGTACAAACAAGGTATATAGAATAGATTGGTGATAATAAACAGGGTGGGGGCAAGAGTTAGTCTTGTTTTGCCCAAATAAGGGCAGCTAGGCAATACAATGGACAAAGTATTGGGCCCTGAGTTAGGAAGAACTGAATTCAAATCCAGCCTCAGACACTTACTAGTTATATGACTCTAGGCAAGCATTTCACCTGTTTACCTCAGTTTCCTCAACTGTAAAATGGGAACAATAAAAGTGTCTACCTTCCAAGATTGTTATGAGAGTCAATTGTGATGATATTTGTAAAGCACTTAGCATTGTGCCTGGCACATAATAGGTATTAAACAAATGCTTCTGTCCTTCCTTTTTTTTTTTTAATTTTTTTCCTCCCTTCCTCTTTTCTTCCCTTCTTCCTTCCTTCCTCCCCCTATTCATTCCTTCCTCCCCCTATTCCTTCCTTCCTTCCTTCTTTCTTTCCTTCCTTCCTTCCTTTTTTCTCCAAAGAGCTACACTAGAAGCAATGGAGAGTAGCAATAAGCAAAGAGAATTAAGACTTAAAATCACGAAGAAAAAAAAAAACAATTTCCTAAAACTGATATTTGTCCCAAGCTGAAATGGGCTTATTGGGGAGCAGGTTCCCCTTCATTTGAGAGTTTCCCACAGAGACTAGGTGGCCACTTGTCAGTTCTGATGGAGAGAAGCTTTTTCCCATCCAGATCGGGCTGGGTGGTCTACAACCCCGCTCCTAACACTGAAACTTGGGAATTCTGTGATAGCCTTGTCTAGGTATGAGCCAATAGCTCAGTCCTGAGCATCAACAGCATTAGTCATGGTCCTCAGTGATTAATAATAGTAACACTATTGAAACCTATGAAAGAAAGTGTCCTAAAAGAAGCCATGCAAGAGGTCTCAGAGAAAGCAAGGTTAAGTAAGAAGGGCTCAGAAAACTTAGTCTCTCCTTTATGGGCACCATCTTTTATAGGCAGAGATGATGTAACTGGTCTACTTTCCACAGGGAATGACTTGTTTTTTCCAGCAGAAGGGATGGATTTTCCCTGAACCCTTCCCACTCCCCCACTTCGTTCCCCCTTTCTGAATTACTACACATGTTTGTGCCATGGGTGGTGTCTCGTCTCCAACTGGAGAACACAACAAATCTAATTTATTCCATGCTGGAATGACTCCACCACGTATTTGTTGGACGCCCATGGGAATCTTGGGACGGAGAGTCTGGAAACTGGAAAGTGCTATATAAATGTCAGCTAGCATGACTTGTGACAGATAAGGAAAGAAGGCCCATGAAAATGATGAGACTGACCAAGAAGGAAGAGGCCCAACTGGGATTTGAACCCAACTCTCTGTTTTCCAGAGGCAGTGCTCTTTCCATCACAATACACTGTCTCTTCTTGCCAGAGCACTCATCTCGTGTTGGTTATAAGCCAACAACAGTGTTCTCTTCACCTAGCATTATGAGGTGGAGGGAAGGGGGAGGTGGTGAACCTCGCAGTAATGGGATCAGGGAGTACTTGTGGGTGGTGTGAATGACACTGTAATGGGCAGTTGAGCATTTTTGTGGGCACTGGTGATTTTTATAACCCATTTGCAAAGCTGCCAATAACTGTTTCCTGAGACCTGGCAGCCGTGGATGATCCCAGGGGATAGATAAGCCTTTTCTCAGTGGCCTGTGGGGTAAACTGCACTTTACACAAGGATATAGGTACAGGAGAGAAAGGAAGAGCTTGGAAGGCCCCAGAAACTTCTTATTGTGAGGATCCACATTTACCCTGAGTGCCAAAAATGTGTTAGATATCACATGACCCAAGGAACTGACCTTAGTCACTCAGTAAGTCTTTTTAAGGTACCTACTCTGTATGAGAAGGAAAGGAAGGAAGGAAGGAAGGAAGGGAGAGAGGAAGAGAAAGAAAGACAAAAAGAGGAAGGAAAGAAGGAAGGAGG
>JAJPUD010004301.1:52790-65974 GCA_023553655.1 Myrmecobius fasciatus
ACAGAGACAGAGACAGATAGAAAGACAGAGACAGAGAGACAGAGAGAGATGATCTGCCTGAAGCCATCTTCTTATAGAAGACAGACATGAAACATTGAAGTGGGGAAGTGAAAGGGGGAAGTGACAAGATCAAGGTCACCTGGAGAATTCATGCTCCCACTGCCAGGACTTGAACCAAGTTAACTGGGCAGGTGTGCCATGTGCTTCTGCTCATTTCTGTTTCAGACTCGGCATGGGCCCCCAGAATGTAGAGGTCATGTTTATGAGCCACCAAGTGCCCTCCTCAGGACCCTAGTGAAATGCAAAGAAGACAGACACTCTGATTCATCTCCTGGCTTTGTGATTTCCTATTTAAGTCACAGAGGGATGAACTGGATTTGGAGCCAGGACAACCTAGATTCAAATCCACTTCCTCCACTAACTAGCTGTGTGACCCAGGACAAATTACCTCAACTCTCTGAAGCTCAGTTTCCTCATCTGTAAAATGGGCTGTGAACTCTTTAGGACTCATCTGTAATGTTGGCTTAAATGATGTCTCAGAACCTTTCCAGCTCCAAATCTCTGATCTGCGATCACCTCCGAGGTTCCTTCTTACTCTAAATCCATGAACTATGAACCTCATGTCCCTGAGCCTCAGTTTCCTTATCTGTAAAGGGAGGATAATGATACTCATAGTTCATACTTCCCACTCAAATGAGATTGAGAAAGTAGATCACTAAATGCTATTACCAGGCCAGCTATTATTATTAAATGTGTAATCTTGGGCAAGTTCTCTGGGCCTCAGTTTCTCTATCTGTAAACTGAAAGTGTTAGCCTGGATGAATTCCCAGCACCTCCTACCATCCAGATAGGTTCCTGATTTCATCCTTCTCTCCTACCCCAGTTACTAGTGCCTTCCCCCAATAACAGGGACAACGGACCACAACATTGTATTTACTTTATTTTATATCTATTTATTTTATTTATTTATCAGTTTATTTATATATCAGTTTATTTTATATCTATGTATTTTATTCATTTATCAGTTTATTTTATAGATATTATTTATGTATCAGTTTATTTTATATCTTATTTATCAGTTTATTTTATATATAGTTTATGTATCAGTTTATTTTATATCTATTTATCAGTTTATTTTATATATAGTTTATTTGTTTATTTTATATATAGTTTATTTGTTTAT
This sequence comes from Myrmecobius fasciatus, assembly GCA_023553655.1. Classification (NCBI taxonomy): domain Eukaryota; kingdom Metazoa; phylum Chordata; class Mammalia; order Dasyuromorphia; family Myrmecobiidae; genus Myrmecobius; species Myrmecobius fasciatus. The sequence goes on from JAJPUD010004301.1 coordinate 53,974, forward strand.
TTTATATATAGTTTATTTGTTTATTTTATATATAGTTTATTTATGTATCAGTTTATTTTATATCTATTTATCTTATGTATCAGTTTATTTTATATCTATCTTATTTATCAGTTTATTTTATGTATCATTTATTTATGCATCAGTTTATTTCATATCTATTTCTCTGCAAACGTGTTGCTTCTCCCCAGTAGGATGTCAGCAGCTTAAGAGCACAGACTCAATCCCCCAGTGCCCAGCTCCATGGCAGGCACATAGGAAGTGCTTAATGAATGCTTGTTGGATTGATTGGAAATGATCTCCAAGGCCCTCTCCAGCTCTCAATCCCAGAAACCCATCTGTTTGGTCTAGTGCATTGAGGAAGATGGAGCCGGAGAGGTTGCGGGGGGGGGGAGAGCTTCAGGTAGACTGACGGCCGATCGGAGCATCCTGGCCACGGGCTCGGGGGGGCGGCCAGGCACTTAGTGGCAACCTCTGCCGCTCTCATAATAGCACACATCTTGAGAATACTTGACAAGGCTCTCGGCACTTGAGGGAAAGTAGAGGCAATCTGGCCCGGTCCCCGGAGACCCAGGATTGAATACCTGACAGTTTGGACACTTAGCCTGTGGCTGATGCTTCCCTTCTCCAGGGCTTAAGTCTGTGCCAGAAATTCTTAACAAAGGAAAAATTAATTAATTTTAAAAAGCCCATAAAAATGCTCCAGAAGCCGACGAGTGAGAGACTGTCCATTTTTCTCCTTGGCTGCGATCAAAATGTCGAGAGTTCCAACACACGTATTTTACAGACGTTCCATAAATCTTCCCGGAGCGCTCCTTACCTATAAATAATCTCTCTTGGGAAGTCATTGGGGCTTCTTCACTACATGTATTCAAGAGAAAATTGGATGTAACACTTAGAGAAGATGGGCGGGCGGGGGAGAAGAGGGAGGGCACTGGGGAGAGAGAAGGAGCTCAGTTGCCAAGGACAGATAGTCTTGGAAGAGACCTTGTCTCGGGGAAGCTCAGCATCTCTAAGGCGGCTTCATTTCCACAGCGTGGCTAATCCCTCTGGGCAGCTGGCTGGGATCCGTTGTTTGGTTTTTTCCCAGCTTTCCCCTCCCTAGGTAGCTTTACCAACCAATTATAGGATCTCCTCGCTTTAAGTAAACTCGCTATATGAAGATGCATATGAAAATACACAAAGAATTAATTGGGGGACGGTGGCGTTTGCTCCCAGAGACTATCGACCACGGCTTTCTTTTTAATAGCTTTCTAATGCACTGATTGACAAGCAGTGAGCTGGGCGGCAGGCCTATTACAGCAATCAATCAGCACCTACTGTGTGCAGGCCTGCTGCTCGGGACTAGAGAGACAAATACACTCACGCCAAAATGGAGCCTATCGATCCATAAGAGACTGATGCACACTCACTGTGTGCCGAGCGCTGTGCTAAATGCCGGGCATAGAAGTACCAAAAATGGAACAGCTTGGCAATCAGGGAACATTTATTAAGCACTTGCTGTATGTCAGGCCCCTGTGCTAAATGCTGGGCATGCAAGTACAAAAATGGAATAGCCTGGCAATCAGGGAACATTTATTAAGCACTTGCTGTATGTCAGGCCCCTGTGCTAAATGCTGGGGATGCAGGTACAAAAATGGAATAGCCTGGCAATCAGGGAACATTAATTAAGCACTTTCTGTATGCTGGGCTGTGTGCTAAATATTAGGTACCCAAGTACAAAAGAGGAAGCAATTCATCAGCAAGAATTTAAGAGTATTTTATTTTTCTACATGCATATAAAGACAGTTTTCAATATTTATTTTTGTAAAACTTTGTGTTCCAAATTTTTCTCCCTCCTTCCCTCCCTTACTTCCCCATTCTCTAAGACTCTAAGACATCCTATATCAGCAATCTGATATCGATTAAATGTGCAGTGCTCTTTTTTTTTTTTTTTTTTTTTTTGCTGAGGCAATTGGGGTTAAGTGATTTGCCTAGGGTCACAGTTAGGAAGTATTGAGTGTCTGAGGCCAGATTTGAACCTCCTGACTTCAGGCCTGGTGCTCTATCCACTGGGCCACCTAGCTGCCCCTTGTGCAGTGCTTTAGAACATATTTCCATATTTATTATGTTGCATAAGAAAAATCAGAAAAAAAACAAGCTAACAACAGCAACAGTAACAATAACAACAAAGGGGAAAATAGGATGCTTTGATCCACATTCAGTCTCCATAGATAGTACTATGGAGTTCTCTCTCTGGATGCAGATGGCACTTTCCATCCCAGGTCTACTGGAAATCAGAATTTATTAAGCACCTACTGAATACGAAACAAGAAAAACAAAGGCAGAAATGAAAAAGTAACTTAAGGAGATTACATTTTACTGGGAGTCAATAGCATGTATATTTACAAAGTATGGACAAACCAAATACAAGGTAGTTTGGAAGGGGCAGCTAGGTGGCACAGTGGATGGGTCACTGGTCCTGAAATCAAGAGAACCCGAGTTCAAATCCAACCCCAGACACTTGATACTTACTAGTTGTGTTATCTTGGGCAAATCACTTAATCTCATTGCATGCCACCTTCTTCCAAAGAGCACTAGTGTAACCCTTTCCCAAGGCCTATTTGTATAGGACTCTCTCCTAATTGGTGGAGATGAATGCCCTGCCTCCCATGAGGGATGAGGCAGAAGGGGCAAGAGTCAAAGGGCTTTTCTTCTCAGTAGTCAGTTCCTCCTTTGGGGAAAACTTCAAGTGGGAATACCTCTTTGAGACTCTCCAAGAGACTTCTTCCATCAGAGCTTCAACAGGGAAGATGGAAGAGAACAATCTCACTTCAGATGACTAAAGGAAAGGATTCTGGGAAGACTTGAAAGGGCAGTCTTATCCAGGACTCTCTCTTGGCTGAGCTAAATTAACTTCCAATGAGAGGGCTTTTTCACTTTGTATTGTGTACATATATACATGTACACACACACACACACACACACACACACACATATATATATGCTACTTTTTTGTGTGTTTGTGTATTTATCCATCTACTTTGATTTCTGTTTCACTATGATTTGGATAAATGGGATTCTTTGCTCTTCTCTATGTGTACTCATTATACTTATAACAGATAGAGAATGGATCAAGTCTTGGATATAGAGCTTGAAATCTCCTTTCCTCCCCAAATGACAAAACAGTCAAAAGTTGGATGGAACTCGATCACATCCCCTAGACAACATTTAACAATGACCTAGCCAGGGTCATTCTCTTTGAGGAGTTCAGAATAGGACCTTTAGCCCCAACCAGAAAGAAAGGCTCTCTCAAAGAAGGATTGGAGGAGAAGAGTCTAGAGATGGTTTTTCTTCCTCCTCCACCCAAGAGCAACCTTTTGCCATAAGTGAGTCCCTCTCTACATATGTCTCCCCTTTCCACAACTCTTTTATGTTAGTAACTGGAGGGATCAGCAAAGATCTTATGAGGAAGGTGATGTTTGAGCTGAGTCTCAAAGGAAACCAGCTATTCCAGAAGGCAGAGGTAAGGAGTGAGAGAATTCCGGGCATGGGGGACGGACGACCTGTGCAAAGACAGATGTCCAAATGCTGTCCCTCTTGGTCCCCACAGTCTCTATTTCCCTTCTCCTGCCCCTTTCCCTATCTCCTGATAACAAAAGGTTACCTTCAACTAATTCTCTGTATCTACTAAGAACTTTTTAAAGATCTTGGAGGACGCAGTTCTCCCTGATTCAGTGGCCGAGTCCCCCATCGGGGAGGACCAAGGAGATCAGTGAAGAGTTGATTAAAAAGCAAAATCTAGCTGAGCCAGAGGACATTTCCTTCTAGAAGAAGCCCAAGGGACACCCCCCCCATACACACACACACACATGCTCCATAGGACTACCTCCAAAGGTCCCAGTCTAGCTGACTATCCTCATTTCAGGGGGGAAAAAGTTAATTTTATCCCCATTTTAGGTGTGGAGGTGAGTTAATTTAAGAGCATGCTACATGATACTTTCCAAAGGCATGTTTTAGACTATTTGATTTGGGAACAAAAGTTGCTTGTTATACCTTACTACTCCTAAAAAAACCCAACATCAATAAAAATTTCTCAAATAGTATTTTAGAGGTACTTAGGGAGTCCACTATTTATTTTTAAAACTGCACAGAAGTCTTTGGCAAATAAAAAATCCTTCACTCCTCTCCCTGCCCCCCTTTCCTTCTCTCCTCCCTCCATTTTCTCTATTTTGTAATGCTTTTCATGAACAATGTCAAGGAGCACATCTAGTCTCTGAATCTTGCATCCTTTACCAGGATTCGGTGGCAACTTAAGTCACAGAACATGTAATTAATTTTATTTTCAATTCAACTCAACAAACACTGATCAAACAAGGTACCTTATTAGGTACGAAGGATTATTGGGGGAAGGGGAAGGCCTACAGTGTTTATTGGCAAGGGAAAGTTCTTCTACAAATACAGGTTAACCACTAGTCTCCAAGAGAAAGAGGAAGGGAGGGAGAGGGAGAGAGAAAGAGAGATAGAGACAGAAACAGAGAGACACACACAGAGAAAAACAGAAAGCAGAGAGAAATGGGGACAGAAAGGTAGAGACAAAGAGACAAAGACAGAGAGACAGAGACAGAAAGGGACAGAGAGACATGAGAGAGAGAGACAGAGACAGAGATGTAAAGAGACACAAGAGAGAGACAGAGACAGAAAATAGGAGAAGAGAGATGAGGAAAAGAGAGGAGAGGAGAGAAAAAGAGAGAGACAAAGAAAGACACAGAAACAGAGACAGAGAAAGACAAAGAGAGAGAAAAGAGACACAAAGACAGAAAGAAGTGGGGAGAGGAAAGAGAAAAGAGACAGAGAGGAGACAGACAGAGATACAGAAAGACAGAGGGGGAGAGATACACACACAGAGACATAGAGAGATTTAATGAGTAGCTCAGAGGCATATAGCTGATGGATACCAGAGGTCTCCTAGGACCACAGGATTCTAAAATCAAAGACATTTGAGCTGCAAAGGGACCTGAGAGACCACTCAGCCATTCACAGAGGATGACACAGACCCAGAGAGAGGTTTGTCCAAGGTTACACAATGACAGAGCTAGGGTCTTTTCCTCCACTGTTTGGTCTTCCTGACTCAAGCAATGGTTGCCTCCCTCCCATCCCATACTGTCTCTGACAGTAGGGCTACAAAGATTTCAGGAGCTTTGGTTCTCCTGGAGAGGGACCTTAAAGGCTGTGTGTGTCTGAGATGACTTCGTTTATACAGAAGAAGGATCACATTTGTTAGTCTCAGGGGTCAGACTCAGGAGGGTTGAATGGGAGAGAGATCAAACTTAGACAGAATTATCTGGAAAACTATAAGGGACCTCAGAGGACACCTTCTCTAGTCCCGTCCTTTACAGATAAGGGAACTGAGGCCAGGAGTAATTTCCCCAAGGTCACACAGCTAGGGAGTATCAAAAGCAGAATCAAGAGTGAGTAGGATGGGGACAAAGGCCAAGTCATTTAGGAAAATCAGTATCATCAAACTCAACTAGAAACAGGGTCACTAACCCATACCATATATAAGGATTCTTGCAGCTACACTGATTTTAAAAATCACATATTAACATTATCTATCTTATGTGGTATTTTCTTTGTTAAGTATTTCCCAAGTGCATTTTAATCTGATTTTAATATCACTTGGGAGTCTACTGGCATTGGGTCCATGGGATCCTTGCCAACTAAAGCTAAGAGCCTGGGGACCTCCCTGGGTCTCAGTTTCCTCATGTATAGAATGAAGGGATCCTAACAGCTGTCCTCTAAGGTCCTTTGGATTTATGATCTATGGGAATTCCCCCATGCCCTAGTCCGGCCCCATTGATCCCAGCTGAGAAATGGCTTCACTGTTCCCTCCCCCAGCTCAGGCAGCTTCCTCAGTGCTTGGCTGGCATCTTGCCTTCCATCATGGCCAAGGACTAGAGTTGAAAAGGACTTTTGAGGATTTCTATACAGTAACCACGAGAGAGAATCTCTTTCTGGAAAGGATCACGCTGTCACAGCCCTAGAGTGGTCAGGCAGGGACTCAGCTCCAGGAATAGGTTGGTTCTCTTTGTTTCTACGAGAGAAACATTAAAGGAACAAGCCACCGTGGTGGATTTATTTATAGACACACTTGGACTGCGGGCATCGCTCTGAATAAAGATACTAAATGCAGAAACAGCAGCCCCACAGCTCCTGCAGGCCCAGGCTCACGCAAAGAAAATACGCTTTCTGATTCCAAACCAGGCTGCCACACACAAGGATGAGAGCTCTGGACCTGGAGTCAAGGAGATCCGAGTTCAAATTCTAGTTTTGGCAAGTCATTCGCTCTCTGACCTTGGGCAATTTCATTTCTCATTCCGGAGGGTGATTTTATCTCTCTGGGCCTTTTCCTTTGAATAATGAGAAGACTGAAAAAGGTGGCCTCTGAGACCCCTTTCAGTAATAGGTGTAAAAGGCCAGTCACCCGACTGTGTGAGCCTCAGTTTCCTTCCCTGTAAAATGCAATGGCAAAATGATGGTCTCAGGTCTCTTCCAGATCTAGATTTCGGAACTTATAATTAAACACTTTCAGGGTACAACAACCCAGACTGACAGACTTTTGTAATCTTGAAATAGCTTTCCCTTTCGAGGTAACAGAATCCAAGACGTCATTTGGTCCAGCCTCGATACTACATAATTCCCCAGATGTCCCTTAGCCGCCTTCCAAAATCCAGTCCTCATTCTGCCGTAACAGGAAGGCAAGGGAGAAAAGGACCTAGGACAGGAAAAGGATGCGAACAAAGAGAGTATAGTTTTAGGACTAGAAAGAAATTTAACTGCCACCGAGATCTACCCTCTCATTTTACAGTTGAGGAAACTGAGACCCAGGGAAGTGAAGTCACAAATCAAAAAACCAAAAAGGGTCTTCTCTATATCAAACGGGCTGGGGGAGGTACAATTTTTAGGTAAGACATAGTCTCTGCCCTCACAGAGTTTATAATCTGGGGAGGGGGGCAGAGAAACCTGACCTGAGGTCCCCAGATCTATATTCAATCCATTTGAACAAGTATTTATCAAGTGGCCATTACTCAGCAAGAAATGGGTTAAGGCTCTTGATACAGAGACAAAAATGAACCAGTTCCTTGCCCTTAATAAGCTTGCATTCAAAGGGAGACGATGTGTATACAGATAAGTATTTCCTGTTTCTCCTTTCTCTATCTTGTTTGAGATTGGTTTCTTTTTGTCTCCTCCCTTGGACTGTGAACTTCTCGAGAGCAGGGACTATATTTGGCTTTTTTGTTTTCCCAGTGCTTAGCGCAAAGCCTGGCACATAGTAGGTGCTTAATACATGCTTAGAGGCAGCTAGGTGGTGCAGTGGATAGAGGACCAGGCCTGGAGACAGGAGGAACTGAGTTCAAATCTGGTTTCAGACACTCACTAGATATGTGACTCTGGGCAAATCACTTAACTGTTTGCCTCAGTTTCCTCATCTATAAAATGGTAGATCACGTCTAGTTCTTTGCAAAGAAAATCCCAGGTGAAGTCATATAGAGCTAGACATTGAAATGGCTCAAAATAATAAATGGTTATTAACTGATCAAAAAGTAAAATAAAAAATGCAAAGTAATATAAAGTAAGTTCTTCTAGGGGCAGGGGAAGAGAGCATTAATATTATACAAATAGCAATTCTGACCACCTGAGAGAGCTGTGAGAAAAGGATTTAAACTGCTATATCAATGTGAATGGTTATGAAGAATTTTTTGTATTGTTATTTAATTCCAGGCTCTCCTTTCTCCTATCCATCTTCCACAGGGCTACCAATAACTTCCTAAATCATAATTCTAGCCTCATCGGTCCTCTGCTCCATAATCTTCAGTGACTCCCTATTGCCTCTAAGATAGCGTCTGTGTTTTATTTTTATTTTTATATTCCTAATACTTGATTCAGTTGAATAGATTAGAAGCTTATGAAATACCCCCTCCCTTTTTTTTTTTTTTTTTTTTTTTTTATTCAGTTGAATTGAAATCAGTTGCCCAAATCTTGTTCCCCTGGAAGTACTGTAAGCTTTTCCAATGCAGAAGCTGTCTTTCCCCTCTCTGTATTCCCTTTAGCTTCCAACTCAGTACAATTCAGGGAGCAGGGACTTCATAAATATAAACTAATGTTGAATGTATGAATCTATAGTAAGAGGCTCGAATTATTTCCAAGGATGCATCATTCGCTACCGTCTTGGAAACTAATTAGCTCATAGATCATGGACCATAGAACCGAGAGCTAGAAGGGACCTGAGATGGATCTGCAGGGGTCTTCAGTGGAACCGAATTTCTGTGATATGCTCACCAAAAAAGCTAATGTTTTCTCTTTTTTCCTTTTTAACTAGCCTGCCTGTGATAAAAGGTAATAAATAATGAAAGCCAGGATGTCATTTTTCATTGAGGGATCCGAAGCATCCTTGCCTGGCGCTCTGTGAAATCAGATAGAAACCGCCACTAACATATGGATGGCAGCAGGCCAGTTTAAGAATGGCCTCCTGCTCTACACAAAAACAGAAGAAAGAATATTGAAATAATGGGATCCAACAACTTCCCGATAATTGCACTGGGATAGAGCTGTGATCTCATCAATGAGGGACAACACCCAACCACATTTCCTTATTCTGAAACTCCCAGGAACTCTCCAGAAAGTAGGGACCTTCCTCTTGGGCTTTCTAGCATTGCCAGTGGGGTACCAGTGCAGCACCTTGGCTGCCCCATCTGTTACGCCCTGCTCTTCCCATATGACCCAGCCACCTCTGATTCTAGTTATAACCACAGGATATTCTCTCTTTTCCGGCCCCTCGTTGCTCAAGTGCAGCTTGCCACCGCCCCGTCAGCACTTCGGTATTGTTCTTGGAGCCATCAACAATATCCATGTTTTGTGATTTGTCCAATTGTAGCAACCCCAAGAGAATACTGGCACTAGGGAGTAGGGAGTAGATAGCAAATTTGGGATCGATTCTTCACAAGTGATCTGTCTAGAACACTTCAAGGTTTACAAATTCAAATCAGCAAATATTTAATAACCCGTTATTATATGCCAAGCCAGTTAATCCCACTTGCCTCAGTTTCTTTATCTGTAAAATAAGCTGGAGAAGGAAAAGTCAAGCTGCTCTAATATTTCTGCCAGGAAAATCCCAAATGGAGGAGAACTAAATATCCCCAATATCTCTGCTAAGAAAACCCCAAATGGGTCTTAGATAGTCGGACAGAACCAAAGAACAAAATGAGCCAGGCGGTGTGATGGAGCACAACAGACCCCCTAATACTCTTCAAAATTATTGAAGACCCTTCCCAAAGAACTTATTTATACAAGTTACAACTAACGTTATTTATCATGTTTGAAATGAAACTGTCTTAGTATTATTATGGAAATATAGACCTAGCCCACACTTTTTTTTTTTTTTTTTTTTTTTTGGTGAGGTAATTGGGGTTAAGTGACTTGCCCAGGATCATATAGTAAGAAAATATTAAGTGTTTAAGGTCAAATTTGAACCCAAGTCTTCCTGATTTCAGGGCTGGTGCTCTAACCCCTGCATCATCTAGCTGCCCCTCAGTCCACATTTTGAGAAACACTGGTGTAGCAGGTAGAGAACTGTTCTGGGAGTCACGATGTATGGAAGAATTAATGCAGGAATGAATATATTAATGAATGTGTGAATGAATTAATGAATGCATGACTAAATGAATGAATGAATTTTTGAATTAATGAGTGCACAAATGGATAAATTTTTGTGTGAATTAATGCATTAATGAATGAATGTTCAAGTCTCATATCTGATACACAGTGGCTGTGTGACTCTGAGCAGGTTGTCTAACCTCTCCTTGTTCTAAGTGACTCCTACAGTTTACCTAGATCAAGCTAACCTGAATCTCTAGAGTGGATCCCTAGATCCTAGGTATTAAGCTCTGGGAGTCCCAAAGAGATACAGAAGAAACACCAGTGACCTAGAATAAGAGAAAGTGGCTTCGAATCTCACCTGTGATACCCAGAATGTGAGGTCCCTGTGAGTAGGGATTGTTTCCTGCTTCTCAGTCTAGCCAAGAAACTTCACCTAGCAAGTGCTTAATAAGTAATTGCTGATTGATGGATGATTGATTACTACCTTTGTGACCTTAGGAAAGTCATTTATATTACTTTAGTCACACTCAGATGCTCTGAGGGTGGATTGGAGAGGGGAGAGATGGGAAGGAAGGAACCCATTTAGGAAGCTATTGCTATGGTCCAGACAAAATGTGATTAAGAATCTGATTACAGGGGCAGCTAGGTGGCACAGTGGATAGAGCACCAGCCTTAAAGTCCAGAAGACCTGAGTTCAAATCTGCTCTCAGACACATTCCCTAGCTGTGTGACCCTGGGCAAGTCACTTAACCCCAATTGCCTCAGCAAAAAAAAAAAAAAAAAAACAAAGAATCTGATTACAAAGTGCTTACCATGTTGTTGCTCAGTCATTTCAGACATATATAAATGCTTTGTGATCCCATTTGGGTTTTCTTGGAAGAGATACTAGAGTGGTTTACTTCTCCAGCTCATTTTACAGATGAGGAAACTGAGGTAAATAGGGTGAAATGACTTACTCCGGATCACACAGGTAGAAAGTATCTCTGGGGTCAGACTGAAACTCAGGCCTTACTGACCCTACGCTCAGCACTTTATCCACTACGGCACCACTTAACTGCTTACCATGTAGTTATATTTAGTCATTTTCCATAATATCTACATACGATGGATCACTTTACAGATAAGGAAACTGAGGTTGAGAGTGTGACCTCCCCATCATTATTTTGCTTCTGATCCAGTCATCTACGCCATCTGTTTTTCTGCCATTCTCTCATCTCCCTTTTGCACCAGACCCCCATCTTACTTTCACCTCCCTTATCAGAATGCAGGTCCTTGGGGACTGGAACATGTCACTTTTTATCTATGTCCTCAGGGCTTGTCAAAGAACAGCAGGCACTTAATAAATACTTCCTTCATGCACTGGGTCATCCATTCATTAATTCAAATATTTATTCATGCATGCATTTATGTCTGCATTCATCAATGCATTAATTTACACCAGAATTCATCTACTCATGCACTCATTAATTCAAACATTCATTCACTCATACATTCATTTAATGTATTTCTGCATTAACTCAGCCAAATAGAAATTCATTAATTCAATCATTCAGGCATGCATGCATTCATTCACATAGTCACTAATTTATACATAAGTCATTTAATACATTCATTTCTGCATTAATTGATCTATATATGCATTCATTAATTAAAATTTTAATTCATTCGTTAATGTATGCATACATTCATTAATTCACTCACACATTCATCAGTGTATTCATTCATCCATACATGAATTCATTAATTCAGATATTCATTAACTCATCCACATATTCACTTAATGCATCAACTTTCTGCACTGATTCACCTACACATGCATTCATTAACTCAAACATTCATTCATGCATTCATTTGTACATACATTCATTAATTCATGCACAAGCCATTTAATGTATGCATTCCTTCATCAATACATGCATTTATTAATTAAAACCTTCATTCATTCATGTATGTATACATTCGTTAATTTGTTCACCCATTTATTGAGATATTCATTCATTCATTCATTATTAATCCATCCATACATGTATTCATTAATTCAGACATTCATTCATGCATGCATTCCTTCACACATTCATTAATTCATCTACATATTCACTTAATATATCAATTTATGCATCAATTCATCCATACATGCATTCATTAATTTGAATATTCATTCATGCATGCATTCATTCACACATTCATCCATTTCTGCATTTCATCCATACGTGCATTCATGAATTCAAACATTCATTCATTCATGTATGCATAATTCATTAATTCATCCACCTATTCATTTAATGTACTCATTCTTACATCAATTTGTCCATACATGCATACATTAATTAAAAATTCATTCATTCATGCATGCATGAATTCACTCACC
>JAJPUD010004301.1:65984-85523 GCA_023553655.1 Myrmecobius fasciatus
TTCACTCACCCATTCCCTTAATGCATGCATTTCTGCATTTCATCCATCCATGCATTCATTAATTCAAACATTCATTCATGTATGCATAATTCATTAATTTATTCACACATTCATTTACTGTAACTTGTTCCTACATTAATTATTCATACATTCATTCATTAATTTAAAATGGCATTCATTCATGCATGCATGCATGCATGCATTTATTCACACATTTCCTTAATGCATACATTTCTGCATTTCATCCATGCATGCATTCATTAATTCAAACATTCATTCATGCATGTGTATACATATTTATTAATTCATTCACACAGTCATTACTGCATTCATTCATGCAATCACTCATCCATTCACGCAATCATTAATTCAAACCTTCATTCATTCCTTCATTATATTCAAGCAATCTACCCATATTTAAACAAGTGCCAGAGACAGAACTCAAACCCAAGGCCCTCCACACTCCCTCTCCTCCTTGAATGGAATAAACGGTTTTCCAGAGGCAGTCCAGCCAGATTTTCTCCTCCTAGTCAAATCTGGGCCTAGTTTACTGTCCTGTTGTAACCCGATAATGTGAGTGCTTTTTTTTTTTAATTTTTTAAAGGAAAACACCCGTTCAGTCTGGGACTGCAAATGAGAAAGTCACATTGCTGGAGCTAAAAAATGAAGGGAAAAAAAAATTCTTTACACAAGATCCCCAGGGGTTTGGGGAAAACTGAGAGCGGGGCCAGACAAAGCACTCAAGCCTTTCCAGGGATCCTTTCAAACAGCCACATCCTGCAGGCTTCCCAGCCCGGGACCAGGCACCCAATCAATAAGCCAAGCAGGCTTCATTAAGTGCCTGGAGGTCTAGCCCCTTGCAGGGTACAATCCGCTAAAAGCCTTCAAGGCTCTCCAAAGCCAGTTAGCAGGAAACAAGGGCAGATCTTTAGCCTTCTGGAGGGAGCCTTTCTAGAGAGGTGGGAGTTGTAGGCTTGGAGAGAGGGACTGCTAACCAGAATAATTAGCATTGCTATGGTACTGGCTATGAGAGGATATTATCCCCCCATTTTACAGATGAGGAAACTGAGGTACAGAGAAAGTGGAATATAGAGAAAGAAAAGGATAACTCCAGGGATGGGGAAACACAGTTAAGTGATTTGCCCAGGGTCACACAAGCTAGTAGGTGTCTGAGGTCTGATTTGAACTCAGGTTCTTCTAATTCTAGGACTGGTACACCACCTAGATGCACCCAGAAGCCTTTTATTTTTTATTTATTTATTTATTTTTGCTTTTTGCTGAGACAATTGAGATTAAGTGACTTGCCCAGGGTCACACAGCTAGGGAATGTTAAGTATCTGAGACCAGATTTGAACTCAAGTCCTCCTGACTTCAGGGCTGGTGCTCTATCCACTGCACCACCTAGCTGCCCCACCCAGAAGCCTTTTAAAAGGATAAAGGATCATAGCCAGAAGCCACACTCATGTCCAATCATCTCATTTTACAGAGGAGAAAACTGAGTCCCAGAGAAGTTATATAACTTATTCAAAGTTTCACAAGTAGTAAGAAGAGGGGGCTGGACCTCTCCAAAGCATCTAACTCCAAACCCAGCACCCTTCCCTTCTGCTGAGCCTGGAGCCAGAAAGATCTGAATTCAAATCCAGCCTCAGATGCTGGCCAAGTCACTTTAGCTTTTGTCTGCTTCATTTTCCTCTACTGTAAGATAGGGATAATAGTCCTACATCCCAGTTACTGTGAGGACTGAATAGATATTTGTTAAATGCCCTTAGCGCAGTGTCTGGTACATAGTGAGTGCTTAATAAAGGAGCTTTGATGTTCTTGTTTAGTCATTTTCAGAAAAGTACAACTCTGTGATCCTATTTGGGGTTTTCTTGGCAAAGATATTGGAGTGGTTTGCCATTTCCTTCTCCAGCTCATTTCAAGAAAAGGAAATTAAGGCCAACAGAATTGTGACTTTCTTCTTCTCTTTCTTCTTTCCTTCCCTCCCTTTCTTCCTTCCCTCCTTCCCTCTCTTCCTTCTTCCTTCCTTCCTTTATTTCTTCCCTCCCTTTCTTTTTTCCTTCCCTTCCTCCCTCCCTCCTCCCTTCCTTCCTTTTTCCTTCCTTCCTTCTTTCCTTTCTTTTTCCTTCCTTCCTTCCTTCCTTATTTCTGTCTTTCTTTCCTTCCTTTCTTCTTTTTTGTTTTTGCTTCCTTTCTTCCTTTCCTCTTCCCTTTCTTCCTTTTTCCTTCCTATCTTCTTTCCTTCCTTCTTCCTTCCTTCTTCCTTCCTTCCTTCCTTCCTTTCTTCCTTCTGTCTTTCCTTCCTTCCTTCCTTCCTTCCTCCTTTGCCTCCATTCTTCCCTCTTTTTCCTTCCTTCTTTTTTCTTCTTTCTTTCCTTTCTCCTTTCCTCCTCTTTCCTTTTCTTCCCTTTCCACTGTACTTTACTACTCACAATAGGAGAGAGACACATAAAGTTTATTTTATTTCAAAAGAGACCCCAGGATCTATTAAGTGTCAGAGACATATCTGAACCCCTCGTTTCAATATGGCAGCATCTTGGTACTCAGTTGAATTCAACAAATATTATTAAGCCTCTACTATGTGACAAGCATTGTGTTGGACTTTGGATATATCAAGACAAAAACTATATGGTCTACATCCTCAAGGAGCTTAAGTTTGATTAAGAGGAAATAATATGGAAATGAGTAAGCAAATATAAAATGGCTACTAAGTAATTTAGAGGAAGCACTAACCACTGAGATTTACTATCTGTGACAAGTTGGCCAAATAAGTTCACTTCCCTGGCTCTCAATTTCCTCATCTGTAAACTGAAGAGGTTAGCCTGGATGGTCTCCAAGGTCCCTTCCAGTTCCTAAGCCATAATCCCATTATAAAGGTATCTGGGACAAGAGCCCTGCAGATGTTACCAGATGGGGGATGTCAGCAGTTCTCCCACACATCAGCTTCATGACCCTGAGCAGATCCCTTCCTCTCTCTGGCCCCTTTTTCTGTAAAATGAGGTGGAATATTTGGTGCCGGCTACCTACATTTTAAGAAGAACATCAGTAAGCTAGAACAAAGTATGGTTTAAGGACCCCTTGAAGTCCCCAAGAATGTTTAAGCAGGTCTGTGAGGTTAAAACTATTTTCACTATTGTGAAATTTCTTAATATTGTAATTATTATTAGGATAATAAAGACATCTAGATTTCTAATATGGTAAATATTGATAGACAAAACCCAATGTAAAACAAAACCCTTTGGGGGACCCCAATCAATTTTTTTTTTTTAATATTAAGAGATCCTGACATCAGGGAGTTTGAGAACCTGTGAGTTGAACCGTATCCAGAAGAAGGTGAGCCCCATGATGAAGGAAGGTTATGATGTATAAAAGTTACGTGAAGGAAGTGGGGATGTTTAGTCCAGAGAAGATCTGGGGGATAGAACTAAGAGCTGTCTTGGAGACCGTATGGAAAGGGTACCAGAAATTAGTCTAGAAGTTCTTTCTTCTAACTCCCTTGTACAGGGGAGGAAACTGAGTCCAGAGAGCTTCTGTGATTGGAGGGTTTTTAACTAGGATTCAAACCCAAGTTCTCTCACTTCAAATATGTGATCTCTCCTCGGTCCCACCGGTCCAACCCCCTGATTCCCAGTCACCGCAAGCCAAGAACAATCTCATTCTAAAAGACTGACAGAGACTTCCTTTATTAATTTATTCTCTGGCTCAACCATTGTATTCTCGGAAGTTCCTTTGCCTCATTAGCAAAATTAAAAATAAATCAGTGAGGTTTCAGGCCCAGCAAGGACCATGGAAGTCTTGGAGGCCCACCCCTGCATGGAGCACAGTACATATAAGAAAGGACAGGAAGGACTTACTGTGTGCTTGCTACCTGGCTCCAGATAATAACACAATAATCTTTGCTTTCAAGGACCTTTTACTGGGTTGGAGAAAATTATATGCATCCATATAAATTAAAATTAAGCAAGGGGGCACTAACTAGCATTGGGGGGAAGGGGAAGCAGAAAGGCTGAGTGTGGCAGGTAATACCTGATCTGTGTTATAATAATAATAATAATGTTCTTTTGTTCAATCATTTCTGATTCTTTGTGACCCCATTTGGAGTTTTCTTGGCAGAGATACAGGAGTAGTTTGCCATTTCCTTCTCTAGTGAATTTTACAGATGGGGAAACTGAGGCAAAATGTTACCTGCCCAAGGTCACACAGCTAGTGTTTGAAACCAGATTTGAAGATGTCTTCCTGATTCCAAGTCTGGTGTTTTATCCACTGTGCCAGCTAGCTATTCCGAATAAGTCTAGTTTGTCTCTTTTATTTTCCCATCAAATCTCTGCTGGATAATTGGGTCTTTCAATCATCCCTGGGTCAGATACTGATTTAAAACTCCAGTTCCTTCCACCAGCACAGCTCATAAACTGCCTATAATTCAGGAGAGAAGTCTTTACTATCACAGAAACATAGTTTTAGAGCTAGAAGGAACCTTAGAAATCATCTAGCCCAATCGTCTCATATCCAGGTGAGGAAAATGACTTGCCAAGGGTCATACCACCAGCAAGAGTCACAAATGGGGTTGAAATTTTAGTTTTCCTGGCTCCTGAGCCTAGTCTGGCAGGGACCCTTACCTTATAGTGGGCACTCCATGAATCTCTGTGAAGTGAATGGGAGACTGCTTCTTCTTTAATTTTCTCACCAATGACAAATCATTTGATTTAGGAGATCGAGTGTTCCAGAGAACATTTCCATAGAGTCTCAAAGTAATAAAGACCAATGATCTCTTGTGATGAAGCATTCATGGAGTTATATTGGGGGTCACTGGGAGGGACATTGGAAGTCATTGAATTCAACCTCCTTATTTTTCAGAAGAGAAACCGAGGCACATAAAGGTTAAATAACTTTCCCAGAGTCCCACAATTAGCATGTGTCTGAGGCAGAATTTGAACCCACTTTTGTGGGAGAGACTGGAGAGACTCACCAGAAGAGCCTAAATAACCTCACTTGGTTTAGAAAACTGTCCTGTTAAGAGAATGGCTAGAAATCCCTTCATATCCATTTTTAATTGCTTATTTAAAGTCCACACCAATTCTGCTCAGCACCCTGATAATCTAGTATTTGTTAACCCTAGACAACTGCCAAGGGTCATAGCAGGAGCTAATTCTGGTTCTCTATATAGAATCCTTGAAAATTTGAAGGGGAAGAAACCTTAGAGACTAGTTAGGTAGATTCTCTAGTTTTACAAAAGAGAAAACTGAGGTCCATAGAGGGGGTGTGTGTGTGTGTGTTCACAGAATCACCAAATCTCAGATCTGAAAGGGAGTCCGTACCAAAACAAGGATCCCCTTAACAACCCCCCAAAGTGGTCTTCCAGCCTGTATGTGAAGACCTTCCTTGAGGGCAAACCTTCAATCCTCATTCCTTCAACTCCTTCTCCAATGGCTAAGTTTTTTTTGGAGAAAATATCATCCCTTTTTATGGCCTTCTTCAGGACAACAGGGATCCCCTCAACAACTACCAAAATGGTCTTCCAGCCTCTATGTGAAGACCTTCCTTGAAGGCAAACTTTCAATCCTCATTCCTTCAACTCCTTCTCCAATGGCTGAGTTCTCTTTGGACCATCTTTGGAGAAAATATCATCCCTTTTTATGGCCTTCTTCAGGACAATTCTAACAGCAGACAGGATGATGGGGAAACAGGACTTCTGACTGCTTCCAAAAGCAGCACCCTGCATTTTACAACAGATTTAATTATTGAGATTTCCCTTACCTGAAGCCAGAATGTGGCCCTGGCATTTCTCCTCATTCTACACAGTTCCCATGCTGCCCTCTGAGGCCAAAGAGACTCTTCCCTTCTCATCTCTGTCTCAGTTTCCCTGGCTTCCTTCTTCAAGAAGCCTTTTCTGATACCCTCCCCCCCCTTTAATGCTAATTACCATGGATTCTCTCCAGCTTATATCCTATCTATATCAGGTTTGTCCATAGTTATTTGCATGTTGTATCCATTGGATTGGGAGCTCTTTGAGGGAAGGAACTGCCTTTTGCTCTTCTTTGTATCCCTATTTCTTAGCACAGTACCTGGCATACAGCAGGCACTTAATAAATGCTTGTTGACTGACTACCTCTGCTTGTTGATGGCAGAATCAGGTCTGGAGACCAATATTCTCAATTTTGGGGCCACCAAGCTAATTCCCATGATATTTCTTGTGAAGAGAGTTCTGGAGATGTCCTTGGTCTACAAGTTGTTGGTAAGGCATATTGTAATTGTGACATCCAGAATGGAGGAGGTAGTCTCTGACCTGGTTAGAACATTGTGCTCCTGTCTCAGAACCATATTTAAGAAATAACCAGATAAACCAGAGTCTCTTAAACTTTTTCCACTCACGACTCCTTTTTGCCTGAGAAATTTTTATACAACCTTGGGTATATACGGTATATAAAATAGGTATACAAATCAAACATTTACTGATAATAAATTATAATTTTGCAACCCCACATTTAATTACAAGAAACCCTATGGGGTCAGGACTCACAGTTTAAGAAGCTGGGGTCTGGAGGATCTCTAGGAAGATAGTGAGAGGACCAGAGGCCTTGCCATATGTATATGTGGATTGGTTGAAGGAGCAGGGGATGTATGACCCAGAAGAGAGCCTCTAAAGTCTCAATGTAAAGTATCTGACTCTTCATGACCCCAACTTGGATTTTCTTGCTCGAGATAATGGTTTGCCATTTCCTTCTGCAGCTCATTTTACAACTGAAGTAAATGGAGTTAAGTAACTTGTCCAGGATCACACAGCTAAGTAAGGGTAGGGTCACAGCTGGATTTGAACTGATTCCAAGCCCAGTTCTCTATCCACTGCACCATCTAGCTTCCCAGACATTTTCAGTCTTATTTGAAAACTGCATAATAATCCCCAGCTCTCTTAAAGCAGAATAGGTTGCCTGGGGAGTCTTCAAGCTGAGGGTGGAGGACCACTTGTCAGATAAACAAGAGTGAGGAATCCATCTGATTATGTCTTGAATAAAATGAGCCAGGAGGTTCTTTCCAGACGCACAGGGGGAGGGGGATGGGGGAAATATGTGATTCTAGGAATTGCAGAAAGGTAGATTTGAGTTCAGTGTAAGAAATAACTTCCTAATAATGAAATGGACTTCCCCAAAGAGGTCCCTCAATGAATTTCCCACTGCTTGAGATCATAGAGAAGAAGCTCAATGTCCATTTGAGGGAATGCTGTGAAAGGGGTTCCCGTGGGAAACTCTGTGACCAGAACAAATCACTTAACTTCTGCCTGCCTCAGTTTCCCCCCTGTAAATGGAAATGATAATATCACCCATCTTAGATGATTTCTAAAGTTCCTTCCAGCTCTAAAACTATGTTCTTGTGATAGTAAAGACTTCTCTACTCCATTATAAGCAGTTTATGATCAAGAATGAGATAATAAAAAAAGAATGAGATAATATTTGCAAAGTGATTTGCAACCTTAAAGCTTTGTAAAAGGATTAGTTATTGCTATTATTGTTGTTATTATTATCTCATTTGATCCTCACAGCAATCCCATGATGAAGATGATATTATTATTCCTATTTACAAATGAGGAAACTCAATTTGAAGTTCTTGTTTTGTTTTGTTTTTTGCTTTTTGCTGAGGTAATTGAGGTTAAGTGACTTGCCCAAATGGTCACACAGCTAGGGAATGTTAAGTATCTGAGACCAGATTTGAACTCAGGTCCTCCTGACTTCAGGGCTGGTGCTCTATCCACTGTGCCACCTAGCTGCCCCTGTGCCACTTAGCTGCCCCTCAATCTGAAGTTCTTGCACAAGACCACACAGCTAGTAAGTGACTAAAGCAGGATTTATTTTCCTAGGTGGTGCAGTGGATGGAATATCAGGAAGACTCATCTCTTGGGTTCAAATCTGACTGCAGACACTTACCAGCTGGGTGATCCCTGGCAAATCATTCAACTCTGTTTGACTCATTTCTTCATCTATAAAATGAGCTGGAGGGGAAAAAAAAAAGGCAAACGATTCCAGTATCTTTGCCAAATGGGATCCTGGAGAGTCAGACACAACTTAAGTGAATGAACAACACAGAAGAATTTGAATGGGAGTGTTCCAAGTTCAATATGGTAGCCACTGGGCAATCTAATTTCCTAGAGTTTGAAGGGACTTTCGACGTGATCAATTGCCTCATGTTAGAGATGAAGTAATTGAGAAGCAGGGAGGCTAAGTGATTGGCTAGCAAGTGATAGAGCTAGCAAGTACTGAAAGCTGAATTCAAATTCAGTTCATCCTGACTTAAAGCCAATTCCCTAATTCCCTCCTTAGGGTTCCGAAGAGGGGGCACTCAGAGAATGAGCCACAGATGTTCCTTTGTCTGGACTTTTTCTCTTACTTTGGGAGTCAGAAGGCAGCAGGGGAGATTCATTCATGTACCACTGTCATCCCTTCTGTCTTGATGGTCAACATGGTGATTTAGTAAAGGAATCCCCAAGTGTTCACTGAGCTTAGCCCAGCTATCCACCCTGGCCCCATTGTTCCAAGATGCCGCAGAAGTCAACCTGTCGATGCTTTTCTCATTGTAATTCAACCTCAAGAAGGCCCACAAAGAGGGGCAGCTAGATGGCACAGTGGATAGAACACCAGCCCTGAAGTCAGGAGGACCTGAGTTCAAATGTGATCTCAGACTCTTAACACTTCCTAGCTGTGTGACCCTGGGCAAGTCACTTAACCCCAATTGCCTCAGAAAAGAAAAAAACAAAACAAAACAAGAATGCCCACAAAACAGGGCAAAACCAAATTAGCATGGATCTGAGAAAAAATGCAGTGTGGGAAAAAGGTCAGGATCCTAGCTCCCCAAATTCAAATACAATAATGGAGAAAAGTGAAGAAGTCTAATTCACCTCTTTATTTTCCCATCAAACTCTGCTGAATCATTGAGTTTTTCAGTCCTCTCTGGGCCAGATGCTGATTTGGAACAAAGCTTTCCTGGTAAGGGAGATAACATATAAACACCCCTATTTCTATCCGAGTCAGGCCTCTGTGATTTCCATCTATTATTCCAGCCAACAGTCTGCAGTGCAATTAAGAGACAATCATTGGGGAATTGGCCCTCTTTAGATGGAGGCTGGCTGAGGCAGCAGGCCGGCCCTGAATCCTTCAGTGCTGAGGGAGATCTATAGATGTAGGATGCTCAACTCTGGTGCTCTCTTGCCTTTGAGGCACAGGGATTTCTGGGCTTTGGATGGGGACTAGCATTTTTATAACTGGAAAAAGCAGGAGTGCGGATGGCTGCCAGGTAGGTCTTTTCACAGCTCCCCTTGTCAGTTAGCACACTCTAAGTAGGCTTGAAGGGATCTGCTCTGATTGTGTAAAGTGTACTGGTCACCAAGCCCTGGGAATATTCAAAGAACACTTGAGCAGCATCTGGACAAAGATCCGGGGCAAACAGCAGCCCATTTTCTCTTAATGGTTTTTGGTAAGGGGAGGAAAGTAATTAAGCAATGATGACACTATCCAAAAAATTATCTTAATGATAATAACAGCTTCTTCTTATAGAGAGATTTAAGGTTTGCAAAGAACTTTGATCCTTCCAATAATCCTGTGAGGGAAAGTACTATGGGTATTATTATCTCCATTTTATAGTTGGGGAAACAGAGGCTTAGAGAGGTAGGGTAAGTTGCCTATGGTCACACAGCTACTGGTTGATATGGGATAATGATGATGATGATAATGATGAAGAAGATGATGATGATGATGATGATGATGAAGGTGAAAAGAGGAGGAAGGAAAAGAGGAAAAAGGAAAAAAGGAGAGAAGGAAAATAAGGAAGAGGAGGAAGAGAAGGATGAAAAAGAAGATGAAGAAAAAGAAGAAGAGGAAGAGGAGGAAGAGATTTTATTTAAAGTTTAAATAAAGCTTTAGAAATTGGGAAGTATTTTTACACACACTACTTTGGTACAGTGGAAATAACATTGATATTGACATCATAGAACCTATATTCAAATCTGACTTCTGATTTGCTGTGATCTTGGGGCAAATCACCTCCAACCCTAACCCTAACTCTTCTCACCCTCCTTATCTGTAAAATTAAGGGTTGGACTGATGACTTCTGAATTCCTAGCAGCTCTAGTCCTGTGGTCCTATTTGAGACTCACCGTAACCCTCTCAGATAAGCATCTACAGTTATTATTATCTTCATTTTACAGATAAAGAAATTGAGGACCAGATATGTGAATGGACTTGTCCAGGTTCACACAGTTAGTAAGTGCCAGAAAGCATAATTTAAATCCAAATCTCCTTTATTTTAAGCCCAATCCAGTCAATCCAATATGCCACAGTTTCAAGTCCAGATCTCTCTCATTTGAAATCAAGGGTCCTAGTCATTATGCCACACTACTAAATTGAATAACAACAGAACAGCTCTATATTTCAGGTTGGTTTTTAGCTTGACCCAAAGCCTCTTTTCTAATTCATTCATCCTCAGGGTGACCCCAGAAACATCTCTATGAAGCAATATTCATGTTATTTTTACCACCACAAAATACGTACAATCTTTCTTTAGATGGGAAAAATTGAGCTAGGATTGTGGAAAGAATAATCAGAAGAAAGTCCTTTGGGGTGATCTCACTTTCAACCCATTGTTTGGACAAACTCTATGACTCATTTTTTTGGGCCTCAGACTCTTACTATGGTGGGAAAATGAGATTGAGGCAGGAAAAGTTACTTTGGGACCAGTGACCCCATCCTACAAGTCATGGATCTTTGGAAGCCATGTTATCTGATCCAACTTCTGAACACACATAACTTCAATAGTCATCACAATCTGTGGTCATCATTCCTGGTGGGCTAGAAGACCACCAGGGACCATCCCACTTTGGGGAAGCTCCCATCATTAAGAAGCATAAAGTCTAAATTTACCTTTTTGCTATATTAGATTATTGCTGTTTCCCGCCTCTGGGGTCAAATAGATGACATTTAATAGCAATGGCTAGTATTTATATAACACTTGGAGGTATTCAAAGCTTTAGGCTCTGCTGAGCAGGTTTCTCTAATGAAATATTTTACAGAAACATTATTTCATTTAGTCCCCACAACAACCTATAAAATGGGTGCTATTATTATCCCCATTTTACAGATGAGGAAACTGAGTGAGAAAGTTTGTGACCCTTGTCTAGAGTCAGGATATGAACTAAGGTGTGCTTGACTCCAGCATTTAATCCACTGAACCATTTAATAGCCTCTAGACTATTTATAGAGCTTTTTCTATACAGGGTGTCCAAAAGTCTTAGTGAAGTTTTAAGCCATTGAAACTTGAAACTTTAATAGCTTAAGCTATTAAACTTTGAAATGCATTCAGACTTTGGGGATATCCATTTCCAACCAGCTACATTGCATTTGGACATCTCCATCACAGCTTCCTTCCCCAGGAAACTCATCATCGAGAAATATTGTTCTGGAAGGCTGAATCTATCTTGGTACACCCATCTTATCAGTAGCCCTCTGCCCCTCTGCCTGATGAGCTCCAAGGCATCATTTAATGAGAGGATCTGGTACAGTCTTCTCCCCATTTTCCACCAGCTCCTCTGTTTTTAGTCCTTCCTTCCTCCCTCCCCCCCTCTCCTTCTCCTTCTCCCTTTTCTTCTCCCTTTCCCTTTCTCTTTCCCTCGCCCTCGCCCTCTCCCTGTAATTTTCAAAACATTTACATATTTTTCAATATTTACTCTTACAAAACCTTGTGTTCCAATTTTTTCCCCTTCCTTCCCCCTACCCTCTCCTCTTGATGACAAATAATCCAATATCTGCAATAGATCTACAAAATAATCCAAATAATCCAATATCTACAATTCTTCTAGACATGTTCCACATTTAGCATGCTACACAAGAAAAATCAGATCAAAAAGAAACAAAGTGAGAAAGAAAACAAAATTCAAGCAAACAACAACAAACAGAGTGAAAATGCTATATTATGAACCACACTCAGTTTCCACAGTCCTCTCTCTGGGTGTAGATGGCTCTCTTCATCACAAGACCATTGGAATTGGTCTGAATGACCTATTTGTTGAAGAGAGCCAAGTCCATCAGAATTGATCGTCGTATAGTCTTATTGTTTTTGGGTATAATGATCTCCTGGTTCTGCTCATTTCACTCAGCATTAGTTCATGCAAGTCTCTCCAGGCCTCTCTGAAATCGTCCTGCTGGTCATTTCTTACAGAACAATAATATTCCATAATATTCATATACCATAATTTATTCAGCCACTCTCCAATTGATAGGCATCCATTCAGTTTCCAGTTTCTTGCCACTATAAAAAAGGCTGCTACGTTCATTTTTGTACATGTGGGGCCCTTTCCTTTTTTAATTGATTTCTTTGGGATACAGGCCCGGTAGAGACACTGCTGAATTAAAGGGTATGCACAGTTTGGGCATAGTTCCAAATTGCTCTCCAAAATGATTGGATCAGTTCACAACTCCACCAACAATGTATTATAGGGAATTCTTTACTAAACATGTCCCTCTTCACTTCTTGACCTGGTCTGGGGCCTCCCTTCTTGTTTTTCAGTTTCCTTTTCTGTGCTTTTCTCTCCCATTACATTGTAAGCTCCTTGAAGGCAGGGACTATCCTAGCTCTTAGCACAGAACCTGGCACTTAGTAGATGTTTAATAACTGTTGAGTGACTGACATTCCATATCTATGGCCTTATTTGAGTGTCTCAATAACTCTATGAGGTAACCTCTATATCCGCATACAGTATTTTTATTCCTATTTTAAAGGAGAAGGAAACTGTTTTAGAGAAATCAGGTGACTTGTTCATGGCCACACAGGTAGTAAATATCACAGATAAGCTTTAATCCAGGTTGGCTCCTGATTCTGTGCTTACTTACATTTTTGAAAGTCATTTATTCTTTCCGAGCCTCAGTTGCCTTATCTGTCATTTGTCCTTTGAAGAGGACCAGTGACTTTGCAGGGATCTGATGTTTTGACGCGTGCATGAATTGGATTTAAGGAAGGCAGAATTGCACCAAGTGGTCAGTCCCACTCTTTTTGTGAGTCATCAAAGTATAGAGACGAGATAAAAGGGATGCAGTGGATGACCACTGCTCTAAGCTCTTCACAGTGCTTGCTTCTGCTGCCTTCATGGCCTTTGGAACAAACTGTTTTCAGTTGTCCATTCCATCTTCTTGTGCTTGAGGTAGATGGGAGCTAACTCAGCAATGGGTTTAAAACCAGCCATTGTCCTTAACCCGGTTGCACCCATCCCTGAGATAGGTTAGCCACTGGGCTTGGTACAGCTTCCTGGAGTCACAAGTGAGTGTTGGATGAGAGGTAGACACCAAGAATAGATGAACATCCCTGAAAAGGTCCCAGCAGCCCTCACGGCAGACATGCCTTCAAGACCTAGCAAAATACACAGCGTGCTGTGCTTGGAGTAAGGGAAACCTGGGTTCAAATTCAAACCAGACACCTATTAGTTGCATGGACTAGTCATTTAAGGTTTGAGGGGCCATAGTTCTTTAACTGAAAAAATGAGGGGAGCTTTAATGTTTCTTTCAGTTAGAAAATCTATCTTTAGTCCTTGCCAGTGGCAGCTAAGGGACATAGTAGAGAGAATATTGGACTGGCTCACCATCCACTATAATACACTGCTCCTTTTCTAGGAAAACTTCAATCAATCATTTAATCAAGCATCTATTAAGAACCAAGCACTGTGCTAAGCCCTGGGGACACAAATACAAAGAATGAAAGAATCTCTCCTTGCCATAAGCTTATATTCAACCTGGGAGAGGCTTAAAGACCCCTGGGGGTTCTAAATCTTTTCTTCTCCAAGGTAAATGTCCCCAGTTCTTCTCATCCAATTTTGCAGGGTGTGAGCTGTGATTTCTCAGGGTGGTCTAAGAGAATATCTCATTTAGAAAAAAAAAATCACAATGAACTCTAGACTTTTACCATGGAGAGAAAATGCGACTGTTCTCACAGGATCAAACCCAGGAAATGTTTGCCATTGGTCTGAACATGTGCTCTAGAAGCCATTGAACTCACTGAGCTTTGGGTCTCATGGAATATTCTCCTCTGCTGCCTTGCTGGATGACTGGGAAATAATTCCCCTTCTCAGTTTCCTTATTTGTAAATGGGAATAAGGCTATTTGCTCACCTTGTGGAGATGCTGTGACAATAAAATGATGAATGGCAAGAGGGAAAAGCCTTTTAATATTTTAATGGTCATCCTATATTGACAATGTCCAATGGAATGAATGAGCATTGGGCATATGTATGTCTATGGCACACAGGGAGAGAAAGCAGAGTGGGCAGAGCATTGGACTTGAAATTAGGAAAGATCTGGGCACAAATTTCACTCATTTGCTAGTTGTGTGACCTTAAATATTGAATCATTCCGAACCTCAGTTTCCTTGAAGATAACTATACCTATCTGACAGGGCTGATTTTGATTTTTTTTTTTTAAATAAAGGATTGTTGGGGGAATTTCCAAAGAGGCAGGTTTGGGCTTGGTTTCAATTCATGTTAAGTTCTTACTTGGTGCCAGACACTATTGTTTGGAATTTTCTTGGCAAAGATAGGGGAGTGGTTTGTTATTTCCTTCTCCAGCTCATTTTGCAGTTGAGGGAACTGAGGTAGACAGGGTTAAGTGACCTGCCCTGGGTCACTTAGCTAGTGTCTGAGGCTAGCTTTGAACTCAGGAAGATGAGTCTTCTTGATTCCAAACCTGGCACACTATCCACTGCATCAACTAGCTGTCCAAAGAATAACATTTATAGAAAAATTTAAGAGTTACAAAGCACTTTACAAATATTTTATGCTCATAACAATCCTAGAGGATAGGTGTTATTATCATCCCCCTTTTACAGATGAGGAAACTGAGGCAGAACCTGATCCTGTTTACATATTCAGTTTTTTTCTACTAATCGTGGGTAAAATGGAGAAAGACTGGGAGTAGGCCACAAAACCTTTGTCCAAATCCCAGCTTTGCCAGTTTCTACCCATGTAACCTTGGGAAAATGCCATGACCACTCTAGGTCTCATTTTTCAACAACGAGAGGGAGTTTTGTTGGAAGGTAGACTAGACTTGGAAAGGTTGAATTGGAAAAAGGAAGAAGGAAAGAATTGGAAGGTGCCTCAGAAGCCAAACTCTCTTTTTACAGATGAGAAAGCCAAGGCTTTCTATTCTAAATCTACAATTCTATGAGCCAATGGCAGTAAATAAGTCATGAAATCTCCTTGCCCTCTATTTCCTTATCTGTAAAAATTAAGGATTGAACTAAATGACCTCTAAGGATCCTCCAGTTGAAAAATCCTACATCCGACACAATGAAATCCCATCATTCATCACTACACAGCCGCTATCCCTTGGGTATTTGAGAGAAAAAAGGGAGGAGGAGTAAGTTTTTGAGGGCTGAGTTGTCTGGATAATGTAGGGGAAAACCTGAGTTATTAAGATCCGGGCCAGAGTTCTCCTTCTTTAATCTCTCATGTGGGAGATAGACATCAGCATCTATTTAGGTACAAAGAGCTATTATTTTCAGCTTCAGGGTGATTTTCTACACATAGATATATAGATATACACTGCACTTATCTACCAACAAGCATAAGTATTTTTTTATTTCTTCTTTCAGAGGCTTTGTAGAGAGCAGATCCACCTCTCCAATTGTGCTATGGGGAAAAGAACTCCCTTGCTGTGGTCTTTTGCTTTCAGCACGGCTAAATTAATAGCTGGAAGAGACAAGCATGGTGTAATGGAAAGAGCTTTGGACAAGGGATCAGTCTGAGTACAGGTTGTACAGACTGGATGACCTTAGACAAGTTCATTTAAAGACCCACATGAACACGGCTTGCTGAAAACAAACATATCTATACCCCTCAATCAGAGGTTCTCAGAACATTTTTGATCTTTGTGTTCTTTGGTTTTTAGACAACTTGTCTGCCCTCCCTATCAAATATCAAAAGGGAAAATTCCAAAGCTTAAGGTACTTAGGCACCTATGAAATAAAAGATCCTTTGGTTCCTTCTCTAAGCACTCACAGGACTCTCAGGCTTTATAAACCAACTTCAGGACAATTTTGTAACTTTATTGATTGGTAATCAATTAAAAAAATGAAATCAAATTATTCCTCATAAATCCTTGATAACCTTTTCATAACCCTTGGTAATATGTAAAACTTAAATTGGAAATCCTTCTCCAATTGATGGACCCCAATTGATAGACACCACAAAAAGCATTGCTATAAATATTTTGTACAAATGGGTCCTTTTCCCTTGTAAAAAATATTTTTAGGATATAGACCCAGCAATTGTATTTCTAGATCAAAGGATTCGTACAGTTTTATAGCTCTTTGGGCATAGTTCCAAATTGCTCTCCAGAATGGTGAGATCAGTTCACAGCTCTACCAAGAGCGCATTAGTGTCCCACATCTCTTCCCACATCCATCATTTTCTCTTTTGTCATATTAGTCAATCTGATAGATATAAAGTGGTACCTCAGAGTTGTGTTAATTGGCCTTTCTCTGATCAGTAGTGGTTTCAGAATTTTTCCATTTGACTATTGATAGCTTTGATTTCTTTGTCTGAAAACTGCCTGATCATAACCTTTGATCATTTATCAATTGGGGAATAACTTGTATTTTTATAATTGTAAATTATAAATTAGACTCGGGTTGGTTATATCCAGATAAAGATTCTGTGAGTTTGGGAGATCTAGAGGTCCTACCCGCACCCAGAATAAGCAATAAAGTTCACCAGAGCTGGTAACAATAGACACAGGAGTTGGGAGGTGATGGATCAGCAACCTTTGAGTTGTATGGACCATGCAATCACTTTGTAAGACCAAAAAGACTACAGAGATCCAGGGCAAAAATTGAATGGCCTAATCCAGGAGCAGCTAAGCAACCTGCTTGACCCAGTCCAGCAGCAAACTGACTCATTCAGCTGAGGCACTGTATACTATGAGGAATAAGCACAGCCAAGTTGTGCATCCAGGTGAGATAGCATGCCTCGTAAGAAGCTAGCTGAGCAGTGGAGCAACGTATGCATTATAGACATCCTGTGATGACCTTTGTGAGAATTACATTAAAGCAGAAAAGCTCTTCCAGAGACAGAAGTCAACAGATAAACCTTTTCTACATGTGCTTTCTATGTATATGTCTCACATGCTGGTGTGTGGGAAACTATGCTGAGGATAATATTTTTTTTTTACCATTTATAATCATTATACCACTTTAGTAAATCCCTTTCCTAAAAACGAATTAATGTCTACTGGTTTATTGTTAAGAGGGAGCATAGTGATGGGGACCCATGATTATCAATATTACTCAGTCCTTTGGAGTTACCCCTAAAAACATGAAAGATATAAGTAGATCTTTCTGGGGACCCTGAACCACAAGAATGAATATAGGTAGGCAGAGTGGACCTGGAGGGGTACACTACACAAGAACAAATACAAGGCAGTTAAATAAAGCATAGTTGAATAAACGGGACACTAGTAGTTGGGAAGATCAAAAAAGGCTTCCTGTTGAAGGTGGTTCTCGAGCTATCTCGCAGGAAGAAAGGGATCTCTCCTTTGTTTCCACCACTCCTTGCATCATATCTCCTTATCTCCTTACCACTGCCACTACTACACACCTTCTGCCAGTAGAAATAAGTCCCTTGAAGGCCGGGACTGATGTTTTTCATTTTATAGAGGAAGCATGGGGTAATGAAAGGGTCTCTGGTTCTGAAGCCAGAAGTGCTGGGTTAGAATCCCATCCTCATTTGCTTTCTGTAACACTCTAAACAAATCATGTAATGACCCTGGACCTCAGTTTCCTTTTCAGCAAAATGAAGTGCTACAGGTTTACTTTGCATCTGCTGCCCTTTCTGGTTTCAACTCCATAGAACTCCTCCTTTAGATCGTAAACTCCTCAAGGACAAGGATTGTCTTTCTTTTTATTAATAGTCTCCCTGATATAGTGCCTGGAACATAGTAGCTGCTTAATAAATGTTTCTAGGATTGGATTATTGAACTAAATGACTTCTAAAGTCAGGAGGACCTGAGTTCAAATCTGGTCCCAGACACTTAACATTCCCTAGCTGTGTGACCCTGGGCAAGTCACTTAACCCCAATTGCCTCAGCAAAAAAGCAAAATAATAATAATAATATTTTAGAATTGAGCTTAATTAAACAGGAGTTTAAGGGAAATGTTGTGGCTTTGAAACTTGTGCCACAAGTTTCTTTAGGGGAGAGAGATGAGCCAAGCCATCCTCAAACAATTTTAAATTTACAAAGTTGGAAAATTCACAAAGCCTTCCCTGATTTCTATGGCCCAGACGGTGTTTCCATTGCACGTTCAAATTGCCTGTAGCTGCTGGATTTGGAATCTGAGGACCTGAGAAATCCAAGGACCAAATCCTACCTTCAAAACTTACTATCTGTGTGGTCTTGGACAAGTCAATTTGCTCTTCAGACACCTCTGAAAAATGAGGAGATCGGATACAGTGACTCTCCTGAGATCCCTTCCAGTTCCACTCTGTGACCCTCTGCTGCTCCTATGTTGTTACTTTCCAGAAGACTGTAAGCCCCTTGAAGCCAGGTGCTATTCCATTTCTATCTTTACATCTCTAGTGCCTTGCATGTAGCAGGCACTTATTAAATATTTGTTGATTGATTAGATCAATCATCATCGCATTTACCAGATCTGCTCCAAAAGGAAACAGAAGGTAAGCTCCCTGAGGGCAGGGATGTGTTTGCATATCCCTGGCACATAGTAGGTTTCTAATAATAATATTTTAGAATCAGGGCAGCTAGGTGGCGCTGTAGTGGATAGAACACCAGCCCTGAAGTCAGGAGGATCTGAGTTCGAATCTAGTCCCAGACACTTAACATTCCCTAGCTGTGTGACCCTGGGCAAGTCACTTAACCCCAGTTGCCTCAGCAAAATAATAATAATATTTTAGAATTGAGCTTAATTAAACAGGAGTTTAAGGGAAATGTCACCAAATTTGGAGAAATAGGAAGAGGAGAAGAATTCTTCAACAAGCCCACTTTTAGCTATGTTTTGATGAGATTTGAATATGATTCTCAGTTGCTTTGCAGAGCTATCCGGGGAGGGGCTGAAAGCTCCTGCAGAAGCTCCCTGTCTCAGCCTGCTCAGCCTGACTGACAGCAGAAAACACCTCTAAACCATCCCTGCTTTGCATTTAAACCCTTTCATCCCAAGCTTCTCAAAGTGCTTTATAAGCATTAATTAATTCTTACAACACCCTTGTGAGCTAGCTAAGTATTATTATCCCTATTTTACAGATGTGGGAACTGAGGCATTAAGATGTTAAGTGATTTGCCCAAGGTCGCTAAGTGAATCAGTGGTTGTTCAGGGAATTGAACCTCAGAGATCTGACACCAAATCATACCCATTTCCACTGTATCGTGCTACTCCTTGGAGAGACACAGAGAGAGAGACAGAGAGAGAGAGACAGAGACAGAGACAGAGACAGAGAGACAGAGAGAGAGAGACCGAGACAGAGAGAGAGATGGAAAGAGAGAGAGGAAAAAGAGAGAGGGAGAGGAAGAGA
>JAJPUD010004301.1:85533-102922 GCA_023553655.1 Myrmecobius fasciatus
GAGGAGACACAGAGACAGAAATAGAAAGAGTCAAAGACAGAAAGAGACAGACAGATACACACAGAGACACAGAAACGGAGAGACACAGTGACAGAGAGAAAGAAACAGAGACAGAGACATAGAGAAAAGACAGAGAAATACAGAGAGAGACAGAGACAGAGACAAAGACAGAGATTCAGAGAGAAGACACACAGAGAGACAGAGACTACCATATGCAGAGAGAGACAGACAGACACACAGAAAGAGACAGAAACATACAGAGAGAAGACAAAGACAGACAGACAGAGACAGAAAGAAAACTGAAACAGAAAGCAGGCAGAAACAAAGAGACAGAGACAGATACAGAGAGCAGAAAGAGAGAGAGAAGAGAAAGAGGAAGGGAGGGAGAGAGGGAGGAATGGAGGGAGAAGAAAGGGAAGGAAGAAAAAAGGAAGGAAGGAAGGAAGGAAGGAGGGAAGAACAAAAGATAAAAAAGTGAGGGAGGAGGAAAGAAAGAGAAAGAAAGAAATTACACCAAAATTGCTTCAGAGAAAGATGTTTTTTTAGTTCAGCTGTTCAGAAACTGGGATCATTTGGCTGTGGTTCACAAGAGGATAGGGAAAAACGTTTCCTTGAAGCTGGGTCATTCTTATTAGTGCTGGGGTTAGCCTGTTCCCTTTCATTCAAGGACACTGACTGTTCCCTGTAAGGACAGTTTCTTTCCCCAGTCGGCTTTTTAAAAGAGCAGTGTCTGCCCGTCTGGTGTCCTGGTGATGAGGAGGCTTTAGCTGAGACTTCCATGTTGTCCCCACAGCTTCAGTCGCCGTGGGAGTCTTGGTTTTGTCATCTCTGAGAGAACAAATAACATCATGTCCAGAAAGCATTTTGCAAGCCATTAAGCACTAGATTAATGTGAGTTGCTGTTGTTCCCAATGTCGGGAAACACACAGTAGGAATATAAATACAAATTTGTTGACGACGTATGTTTTTTATTTTTTGTATCTGAATATGTGTTCTTTTCTCCTTGAAAAGTGTAAGCTCCTTGAGGGCAGGGACTGCTTTTTTTTTTTTTTTTTTTGTCTATCTTTTTGTTCCCAGAGCTTAGTATAGTGCCTGGCACACAGTAGGTACTTAATAAATGCTTATTGGTTTGCCGATCAAACTCCTTAGCTCTGTTGATTCAGTTGCTATCCATCTTCAGACCTAACCAGAAAGAGCAATACAATTATTTGACCTGGATACACACTGAGGAAGGTCAAACTGGGAACTTGTCCCAAACCATTTCACCAGTCTTGGGACTTAAGGTAATTTGTATCCATAAGTCAGATGGATCAGTGATGTGTAAAGAGGCCTTAATTACAGCCTGTAACAGAGGGTTAAGGACCCACTATGCGATATTTGGAAGGTAGTTGGGGTAATCATTCCAATTCAATACAACCCAATCCAGTTCAAAAGGATTTTGTTTTTTTGTTTGTTTGTGTTTTTTTCTGAGGCAACTGGGATTAAGTGACTTGCCCAGAGTCACACAGTCAGGAAATGTTAAATGTCTAACTTAACAAATCTGGTCTCAGATTTGAACTCAGGTCCTCCTGAATTCAGGGTTGGTGCTTTATCCACTACATCACCTAGCTGCCCCCAAAAGGTTGTTTTTTTTTTAATTGGGGGCCTACTACACTCAAGACATTGTGACAAGAGCTGGTGACAAATTTCATTTCTCTTGTTCAGGACCAATTTACCTAAATTCATTAGATTGTAAACTCCCAGAGAGCAAGGATTATTATTAATTTTATTTGTGTCTTTATATTCCCAGCACTTAGCACAGTTCTTTGCACACAGTAAGCACTTAATAAATGTTTGTTTGTTGACTGATTAATTTCTATATATTTTAAATTTATTTATCTGGGTACATATTATTTCTCCCCAGTAGAATGTAAATCCCTTGAGAGCAAGGACTATTTCATTATTATTTTTGATACCCAGAATCTATATGTCTATTTGAGTTGCTTAACAATATGCCTGGCACATAATTGTTGTTGAATTGTTTCAGTCAGACATCTGACTCTTTGTGATCCCATTTGGGGTTTTCTTGGCAAAAATACTGGAGCTCATTTCACAGATGAAGTTAAGTGACTCGTCCAGGATCACAAAGCTAGGAAGTACCTGAGATTGGATTTGAATTCAGGTTTTCCCGATCTAAAGCCTTGTCTGTCCATTGTGCCACCTTACTGCCACTTAGCATATAGTAGGCACCTAGATACTTGCTGATTCAAACATGTAGCCAGATCTCTATGAATACAAATAATGAATCCCATAAAGTTTGGATTCACACTTCATATTTCCATTGGGCTGGAACCAATTACAATATTTCACACAATTACAACTTCAAATAGTGGGAATTTAAACATATGCAACCATTTTATAAGCTTTTTCATTCACTCTAATCAGGACCTAGCTACAGTGAACTTCCACAAGAAAGAGGAAAGATAATTATACTTTTCTGATCTAAAATATAATTTCTGCTTCACAATCTTTCATTTACTCTGCCCTTGGAACAAGGCAAGAATTGCTTGGCAGTCAGAGAGTCGATAAGTATTTATTAGGTGCTTACTATATACTAAGTACTGAAACTATCAATCATCCAATAAACATCTATCTATTAGGCACCTGCTGTATATATGTCAATGTGCTCAACACTGGTAATACAACAACCATAACATGGCATATCTATATGAAATCTTGGAAAGGAAACTATATTCTCAACCACTATGACAATGGAAATGGGAAGAAATTTTTTCAAAACCTATAATTAAAACAAATTAATATAAGCATAATCTACCTCCATTCACCCCAAAAGCTGAGAAAATACATCTACCTCATTTCTTTGCAGAGACTGAGGAACATGAGTATGAAGCACTATGTACATAGTGGGACTTCATTAATGTGTTGATTAGTTTCCCTAAATTGATTTTTTTTCCTTCCTTTTTTTTTTAATAAATACTTTCTCACAAGAGATAGTTCTCTGAGCAGAAACGTTCAATTATAAAATTTACCAAAATCGTGAAGGAGTGGATGGAGCTTTAAACTTGAAATAAGGAAATCCTGAGTTCAAATCCCACTTGAGACACTACTAACCAACTATAGGGCAATTTTGCTTAATGTATCCATACTTTAATTCATCATCTATAAAATGGGACTCAGTGAATTCCAAGGATCCTTAGGAAGATGATGCAAAAATAAGAGAGATCAAATATTTTTCTTTTTAATTTTTTTTAATCAAAGAGCATATAGTCCATGCCCTCAGTGTGCAGAGGGAGAGCTCTATTTTGGGGGAAGGGGTAGGAGTGGAGAGATTGATACAGTATATATATAGATAAGTGTAATTCAAGGTAGGCAGTGAGGGGTGGACAGGGAGGAGTATGAAGAGATAATCAGACAAAGAAATCTAGGAAAAATATGAGAAAAGAAAGGACACCGTACTCATGTCCTACATGAGAAAAACCAGAAAAGCTGAAAAATTGTTCTGTCCGTGCTGTGTTATTCCAATAGGAGGGTAGAAATTCAGGGCCAGGCGCTCATGAGTGCTTGATTATGGATATAAACATTCCAAGCTGCATCAGCAAAGCTGTTGAAAGTCGGCCATCAACCTCTCGCGTGGGACGGTGGAGGCCGAGCTGACAAAGCATGTTCTAAGCCTGTGTCTGTGTTACTCGGAGACTTCCTAAGCAGCTAAAAATATCCAGCCGTCTGAGCAGCCTGAGGCAAAGAGCAGTCCTTGTTCTTGCCTTTGCCTCTCTTTCCCCAGGAGAAAAAGAGTCAAACTAGAGGCAGTAGGGAGGAGCAGAACGAACGCTGAAGGTGTATGGAGCTCCAGGTTCAAATTCTGACATTGTTAAGTGACCTTGGTATCCCTTTGGGACTCAGTTTCCCTCACTGTAAAATGAAGGTTTGTTCCCTTTCTGGCCCTACATCTGTGCTTCTGCTTAGAGGAAGATGAGACACATTCAATCACCAAGCACGTATTAATGGTTTGTTATGTACCAGACACTGTACAAGGCTGACAAATACAAAGAATGAAACGGTCCCTACTCTGGAGGAGCTAACATTATTTCTCTGTGCTTCTATGTGCTGTAAAATGGGGATAATAATAGCACCCAATTCCCAAGCTTTTTGTGAGGCTCAAATAAGATCATATTTGCAAAGTATTTTAGAAACCTTAAAAAGCTATACAGATCAGATTCTAGCTATTTGTTATGATCATTATTCTATCAGAGAAGTTTCATGAATACAAATAAACAAATGATGAACTAGGGGCCCTTCCCCCCAACATAGAGCATAATCAGTAGCCATTCCTGGTTCCAGGTGACAATGTGGAAGCTGAGGTTTAGGGATCCATATGTGACTTATTACTGAGGGAGCTGATCACGTGATCAAGACTCCCCTTGTTGCCTGAAAAACCAAAAAAGCTGACAATTTAGTAGATGTACAAAAGAGAGCAACCCCCTCACCTTCCCTTATTTTCCAACTGCAAATAGTATTGGGCTTTTTCAACCTGTATACCAAGAGTCAGATGAGGACAGATAGCTGGCCCCATTCTGCCAGCCTCCCACACCAGCCTCCGTAAGGCTGTGAGTACATGACAGTGAAAGCACATGTCCTACCTTGGTAATGCAAGCATGAACCTGGATTTCTGTTACCTCTTTTAGATTCCTCTTCTGAGTAGATGATGGAGCGATAACATAGAGATGGTCACATCCACACCTGAATTTGGAAGGTTTGAAGGGCCTAGGCCTGACGAGTGGACGGCTGAGTCAGATGGAGAAGTTGTTGAGAGTGACAGATGCATAAAGCAGTTGGTAGCAGCTGGGCAAACTGATCATAAGAGGTTTGAGTTATAAAAGGCCAGTGAAGAGCCCAAGTAAAATTTAAAATGGCTGATCAGCAATTCAACGTTATATTCTAGGGAGGTTTATATATTAGCCAACCAGCAGATTGCAACACTAGTTACAAGTTCAGTTACTGAATTTTGTTCTTTTAATATGTACTTATGCTTTTAGCATTTCTTTTTTTTTTTTGGGGGGGGGGAAGAAATAAATTACCTGTCCCATACCTAATACATATTGGATATTGAGTGCCTTTAGCCTTCCTTCCCATTTCTTGTGAGCCATAACCCAAGGCTTAAGCAATTTTCCTAAGATGATATAAGAGACTTAAGCCAATGAGTGTGAGAATGGAGAGTCTCACCTCTATCTCACTAAAGGATAGACTATTGAAGTCTAAACCCAGTCCATACTTCATGCCTAGGTATAACACAGGAGATGGGTACAGTACCCCCATCCCCTTCTAACGACAGCCTCTCAAAGTCAGATATGAAATAAATACAAGGTAAATTTGGTGGTGGGATGGGGAAAGAAAGATTCTAAAGACTAGAGGGATCAGAAGCTAGATTCTAAAAGATTCTAAAAGCTAGAGGGAACAGAAAAGAAAAAGCAAAGTCTAGATTTGTTGTCCAAAAATCTGCCTTGAAATCCTAGTTCTATCATTTGCTAGTTGAATTCTGAACAAGGATTCACTTCTCTCTTTGGCCTCAGCTTTCTTATCTGGGAAATGGGATAATGAAGACTATCTTCAAGGATCATGAGGCTCAAATGGGATAATGCACACAAAATGCTTTGTAAATATTGAATTCCATAAGAATATATTCTACAAGAATATTAGCTATTATGTCTTGTTCTGTTTTTCACTAGAAAAGAGAAAGAAATAAAGAAAAGACTAAAATGAAAGAAACCAAGGGAATAATCCACTCCCCCCCAAAAAACCAGAGGTGGAAGGGACTTCAAAGTCATCTAGTCCAATTACCTCCTTTTACGAAGGAAACTGAGGCCCTAGAATTTAGATGATTTGCTCAAGGTCACACAGGTAGCAACCAGGATATCAACCTAGTTTCTCTGACTCCAAACCCAACATTCTTCATGTTAATCCCTACCACCTCCTCCATGATATACCTGATTATGTCAAAAGCTTGAAGGTCACAATTGTCAAACCTTAGTAACATTCAGCATGGTTCTGGGCACTGTGAGGTCACAGAAAAAGGAAATAATGGTGTGGAGTAGGAAAAGCCCAGTTTGGATTTGGAGTAAGAGACAGGACTTTTGAATTTTTGTTTCTGGGATGCGCTGTATGTGGGATCTTAGTCAAGTCATTCCAATTCTCCCATTCTGTAAGCCGTTGGTGTTGCCCCAGAAGTCTTAATGCAGTGTTAAACTAATAAAGCTTGCGGTATCTGGAATATCCTATGATGATTTCAGGGGTGGAAAGAAAGTGACTTTCCTAGAAATCAGAAAGAAAAGGATACACAGATGTCAAATGTTCTTTTATCACAAGATGGTAGGGCAGGAGGAGACTCCTAGTAAAAACTAGGGACCCTTTTTCAGAATCATGTTTAAAGGCATAAAATGTATAAGGTTACAAAGAAAGCTAGTTAGGTTGAAATATAGTTATCAAGTCACACAAACATACACGTTTTAAATTCAGAGACCCCCCCCAAGGATCTTTAGATCCTTCTCAGAGACAGGAAAATGGTCTAAATTTGTGGTTCTCAAACTTTTGTTCTCGGTATCATTATACAATAAAAAATTATTGAGGATCTGTCCAAAGAGTTTTTATGTGGGTTATATACATAGATATTTACTATATTAGAAATAAAAACTAATTTTGAATCTGTAGACTTTCTGAAAGATTCCTTGGACCACACTTTGAGAGTAACAGGTCGAAATGACCTCTAGAGATCCGTTCCCACTCCGATTTTCTATCAAGTAGCCAGCTGAGAGGGGAAGAGAAGTTATGATGTGTAATAGCTTTCCTAAAGCCTTTACCTGCAAAGAGTACTTTAACAATTCCCTCAGCAGACATTGGTAAATATTATTATTACATCTACATCTCACAAGGGGATTGGGGGTTTTGCAATGTAACATTGAGGACCTTTTATCATGTGCTGAATCACTTCATCTTCTGCTGAATTATGAGTACCTGAGAGATAAAAAGACAGAAAGAGAAAGAAGCTCTGGTTTACCACGTTTTAATGATACAGAAATAACCAGGACTGGTCAATAGGTCTAGACTGGGATCAGGAAAAACCCATCAGTACCTCGTGAAGAACAGCCAGGAGAAAGCTGCCTGGCAAGACCGAAGGCCAGAGATGGTTTACTTTTGAGTCTCTGGGATGACTCCTGCCAAATCCCTAAAAGGTCAAAATTAGTGTCTTTAGTGATCATCACTGAAATCAATATAGAAATTCAGAAAGATGTATTAAGCATCTACTGTGTTCTGGAATTGATGCTAGGTACTGGGAATTCAAAGAGCTCCAATGAAACCATCCCTGCTCTCATGGAGCTTACATTCTATTGGGTGAGACAACATGTAAACATAGAAGCAAATCGATCGGCTTAAAGCTTGTGCTAGAGGGGCAGCTAGGTGGTGCAGTGGATAGAGCACCAGCCCTGAAGTCAGGAGGACCTGGGTTCAAATGTGATCTCAGACACTTACATTCCCTAGCTGTGTGACCCTGGGCAAGTCACTTAACCCCAATTGCCTCAGCAAAAAGAAAAAAAAAGAAGCTTGTGCTGGACATGAGGGGGCATAAGGGAAGGGGGAAGCGGAAAGGAGGAGGGTATAAAAACAAGAGTCCCTGTCCTCAAGGAGCTTACGTTCTATCGATCAAACAGTGAAAGCTTAAGTGCCTATTTATGCCAAGTGAATTAGCATTTATTAAGCACTTACTATGTGCTCGGCACTAGGGATAGAAATCTGAGCAACAAGAGAGATGATTCCGGCTCTCATGAGGTTTACATTCTAACAAGGAAAGAGAATATATGGAAGGTTGCTGTCCAAGGAGATATTCCAAATAATGGGACTAGTAAGTAGAGAAGTCCAGAGGGGAGGAAAGGAGGGATCATGGATGGCCTGGGCACTTTTCTTGAAGCAGCTAGGTGGCATAGTGGATAGAGTCCTACATTCAGAAGCTCTAAGTTCAAATCCATCTTCTGACACTAGCTGTGTAACCCTAGACAAGTCATATAACTTCTGTCTGTCTCAGTTTCCCCAATTATAAAATGGAGACAATAATAACACCTACCACTCAGGATCAAATGAGCTAATTTTTGTAAAGCACTCAGCCCAATGTCCAGCACATGGTAGATGCTTACTAAATGCTTATCTTCCCTCCTCTTTCTTTGTGATGGAGTTGTGCTGAGTGCCAGAAATATGAAGACAGAAATGGAACAGGCCTGGCTCTTTCCCATTACCCTATAAACTCCTCAAGTGCAGGGATTTGCTTTCTGCCTTTATTTGTTTCCCCATATTCCTCATCCATCCATCCACTTAGCACAGTCCCTGACACAAAAAAAATACAGGAATTAATAAATGTCTTGATGGATACAATGAATTATAATTTATTTGAGTAGAAACAATATGTATACAGATCAGAAATGTAAACATATAAAGAAAGTGAATTGTATAGAGTGCTAGTTCGAGAGTTAGGACACCTGAGTACAAAGCTGGTCTCAGACACGTACTACCTCTATGACTCTGGACAAGTCACTTTACCCAGGTTGCCTCAGTTTTTTCATCTGTGAACTGGAGAAGGAAATGGCAAACTACTCTAATATCTTTGCAAAAAAAAACAAACAAAAACAAAAACCCAAACACGTAAAAGCAAAACAAAATCCAAAAACAAATGGAGTCATGAAGAGTTGATACAACTGTGTGCTGGTGACATAAAGCCAGAAAATAATACAATCCCTGACTTCAAGGAGCTTATGTTCTACAAAAGTCATCACTCCCAAGAGATTTGAATTAAGGCAAGGCTTCTAGACTGATGGTCTACTTTATACATATGTAGCCCAAGATTCCCTCGGCATGTCCAGTTCTAGAATGGGAGCATGAACCTTCACCAATGAGGAGAGAGAGCCATTTCATTGGGTTGGGGATTCAGGTAACCCAAATCCTACCTTGCCCTTGCAAAATGGTAGCTCTGTGAGGGAAGGGAATGGTTTCATTTTTTAAAAATTTATGTAAACTGAGACGTATTGAAGACCTTAGCTTAAAAAGGTCAAGGTCTCCCAATGTATCCAGAGCCATCTCCAGTTGTCCTGATCTACATCTGGCCACTGGATCCAGATGCCTCTGGAGGGGAGGTGACTCTCCACAGCCCTCCCTCACTTAAATCCAATTCAATTCATTTCATAGCATTACCTCCCTGATGTCATGGCCTTCCAGAATAAAGGACAAAAAACCAGCAATACTGTATTCTCAGTAACCAGTATAGAGTAGACACTAGAAAAAATTTTGATGGTTTGGGATCATTTGATTGATTTCACCCTGACCCCAATCTTTTTTTTTTTTTTTTGCTTCTTGCTGAGGCAATTGGGGTTAAGTGACTTGCCCAGGGTCACACAGCTAGGAAGTATCTGAGATCAGATTTGAACTCAGGTCCTCCTGACTTTAGGGCTGGTGCTCTAACCACTGCGCCACCTAGCTGCCCCGACCCCAATCTCTTTAGCCAAACCTATCAACCCTTTGGGATAGATGCTATTATTACCTCCAGTTTAAAAAAGGAAAGAAACTCTCAAAAAGCTTGTGTCTGAAGTAGGATTTTTAACCCAGACTTCCTGATAGCACCTCTAGGCTTTAGCCACTGTGTCACACTGCCACAACCAATTTAATTAACATGGGCTGAATTGAACTGAGCTATCACCAGGAGTTTTGGCACTGAGGAATATTTGTTTTCTGGAGTGCTGTGTTTTTGTTTGGGGATGTGGAGAAAGGAGGGAGGGAGCATATTCTGGAGCTGGGGGTCAATTCTCAGCCCATAGCTTCACTCTTCAAAGTCATCCGAATGAGATTTAAAGAGAAGCATAGCTTGGCTGGAGAGGCCAGAGCTCTAAAAGGAAGTGCTTTGTTGGTGTCTCTCTGTCCTGCCCACTTCAACATGGCCCTCTTTTTTTTTTTTTTTTTTTTTGCTGAGGCAATTGGGGTTAAGTGACTTGCCCAGGGTCACACAGCTGTTACATGTCTGAGACCAGATTTGAACTCAGGTCCTCCTGACTTCAGGGCTGGTGCTCTATCCACTGTGCCACCTAGCTGCCCAATCGTGGCCCTCTTTAGGGTTTTCTTGGCAGAGATACTGGAGTGGTTTGCCATTTTCTTCTTCAGCTCATTTTGCAGATGAGGAAACTGAGGCACACAGGATTAAGTGATGTACCTAGGTTCATTCAGCTACTAAGTGTCTGAAGCTGGATTTGAACTCACAAAAATGAGACCAGGTTGCACCACCTTTTTAAAAGAGACTGGAGAATGGAGAGAGGATGCCTGAAATGTCCTTAATACTCAAGTAGAATGAGCTTCATGGTAGGAATTATATGTGCCCTCCAGAGAAGAAAGACCACCAAAAAGCTTCCTTTCCTCAGCCAGAAAGGAAACTGAGTCTATAATATTGCCTGCCACTTATCCCCGGGGATCTGGGAAACTTTAGAGACCCTCTGGGTTTAGACAAGCAGCATTTCTCCTGAAAACTCTGTCTCCTGTTCCTTCTCCTGGAAATAACTCACAGGGAACCAGTGATCTTCCTCAGGTGCTCTACCTTCAATAGACCACAAGAAGGACATGGGAGTCCCTTCCCCTCACCCAATTCTTAGACCTCCATCAAAGCCCCATTACCCATTCTCTCACTGATGTCTCTGATTGTGGCAAAGCTAATAAGTGTCAGATGCAAAATTTGAATGCAGATATCTCCTCACTCCATGGCTCTCTCTTCCTCAGGACAACATCTCTTGGTATCGCAGGTGGGATGAGCATAAAGGGGGCAGAGGGTTTGGTAAGGAAACAACTCCTTCCTGACACACCATGACTTTGGTCTGTCACTTTCCCTGCCAGCACTCCCAAACACCAGAATAGAATGACTCTCCCAAGAGGTGCAATCTCTCCCTCTTCCTTTCCCCCCTTCTTATTTCCCTAAAGATTGTTTCATTCTCCATTTGTTTTCACAGTGGTCTTCTTAAAGTCTCAGCTGCTCCAGGGAGAGTAAATAGGTCTAAAAAGTAATAATTAAAGCAAGGTTAATTGGTATGAGGCTACTCATCTATTTTGTCTAGAATTGAGGCAACCTACCATCTCCTAGAAGACAAGGAGTTGGCTATGAGGCCAATAAGTGATGTTTGCTCAAAGGCGATCTAAGGAGAAATGGACTTCGAGGGATGGGCAACGTACCTCACTTTTGAGGTAGGGTAAATTCTGGGGTGGGGGAAATTTGGAGGACACAAGAGTGTGCTAAGCCAGTTTTCCTGTGAGTGACAAGAGATCTTACTTGGAAAGTTTTTGCTTCCCTCCCTCCCCACTTTATAGGATTTAATTTTTTCTGATTACATGTAAAGATAATTTTCAGCATTCACTTATTATAAGATTTTGAATTCTAAAGTTTTTTTTAGAATTCATGTTGTGAAAGTAGAATCAGAACAAAAAGAAAAAGCACAAAAAAGAAAAAAACAACAAAAAAGTGATCTGCATTTAGATTCCATAGTTCTTCCTCTGGATGAGGATAATATTTTCCATCATGAGTCTTTTGGAACTGTCAGATCATTGCGTTGCTGAGAAGAGCTAAGTCTATCAAAGTTGATCATCACACACTATTGATGTTAGTGTGTACAATGTTCTCCTGGTTCCGCTCACTTCACTTGGCATCAGATCATGTAAGTCTTTCCAAGTTTTTCTGAAAACCACCCCTCTCAGGGCTTTGTTGTTGCTGTTTTTGCTAACCAATCAACAAGTATTTCTTGAGTTCTTCCTAAGTGGCTGTCCAATTGCACTTGGGATCCAAAGGCAAACGTTGTTGGAGAAGCTTAGACTACACAAACAAGTCTTCCCTAATAGAGCCTAAATTTCTTGAGATCAGGAGCCTTTTCACTTTGAATCCAGAGTGTCCAAAGCTTAGTAGTAGATCAAGAACTGTTTTTTGTTGTTATTGTTATTGTTTTTTTTTATTAGGGTCCTTTTTTAATAAAGCTTTTTATTTTCAAAACATATGCATGGATAATTTGCCAACATTGATCCTTGCAGAGCCTTGTGTTTCAGATTTTCTCTTCCTTCCCCCCATGCCCTCCCCTAAATGGCAAGCAATTCAATATATGTTAAACATGTCAAAATATATGTTAAATCCAATATGTATAAACATATATACAATTTTCTTGCTGCAAAAGAAAAATCAGATCAAAAAAAGAAAGTAAATGAGTAAGAAAACAAAGTGCAAGTGAACAACAAGAAAAAGAGTGAGAAGGCTATGTTGTGATCCACATTCAGTTCCCACAGGCCTCTCTCTGCGTGTAGTTAGCTCTCTTCATCACAAGATCATTGGAATTGGCCTGAATCATCGCATCATTGGAAAGAGTCATTTTCATCAGAATTGATCGTCATATAATATTGATGTTGTCGTGTACAATGATCTCCTGGTTCTGCTCACTTCATTTAGCATAAATTCATGTAAGTCTCTCCAGGTCTCTCTAAAATCATCCTGCTGATCATTTCTTATAGAACAATAATATTCCATAACATTCATATACCATAACTTATTCAGCCATTCTCCAACTGATGGGCATTCACTCAGTTTCCAGTTTCTTGCTACTACAAAAAGGGCTGCCACAAACATTTTTGCATTTGTGGGTCTCTTTCCCTTCTTTAAGATCTCTTTGGGATATAAGCCCAGTATAAACACTGCTGGGTCAAAGGGTATGCACAGTTTGATAGTTTTTTGTACATAGTTCCAAATTGCTCTCCAGAATAGCTGGATCCATTCACAACTCCACCAACAATGTATTAGTGTCCCAGTTTTCCTACAACCCCTCCAACATTCGTCCTTGTCTTTTCCTGTCATCTTAGTCAATCTGAGAACTGTGTAGTGGTATCTTAGAGTTGTCAAGAACTGCTTGTTGACACAAGATCCACAGGAAGAGGTATTGAATCTGTTACATCATTGATGCCAATGGTGACTACCAAGAGAGGTCAGCACTTTCTTTGCAGCCTATTAGAGAACTGCCCAGCCATTCATTAATAAAGGTGTCTGTCTCCAGACACAGCTTGGGCATCAGAGGCAAGATCTGAAGAAAAGTTTGTTGGGAACAAAGACAGTTCAAAGGGGAGTAATAATATGGTAGATGGAAGTAGCTAGGGGGCATCAGAGTGTATAGAATGCCAGTTCTGAAGTCAGGAAGATTTATCTTTCTGTGTTCAAAGCCAGCCTCAGATCCTTACTATCTATATGACCCTGGACAAGTCATTTAACCCTATTTGCCTCAGTTTCCTCATTTGTAAAATGAGTTGGAGAAGGAAATGGTTTGCCAAGAAAACCCCCAATGGGGTCATGAAGAGACAGA
Source organism: Myrmecobius fasciatus (assembly GCA_023553655.1). Lineage (NCBI taxonomy): Eukaryota > Metazoa > Chordata > Mammalia > Dasyuromorphia > Myrmecobiidae > Myrmecobius > Myrmecobius fasciatus. The sequence continues at coordinate 98,931 of JAJPUD010004301.1, forward strand.
CATACTGAAAATGACTAAGCACCAATAACAATGAGATAGATAGGGACCAGGTAGTAAGGGACTTTAAATGCCAAAGAGAGGGATTGAGATTCGATGTCAGAGGTAATGGAGAGCCATTGGAAGGCTATGGTAATGACTTAGTCAGAAATCAAAGACTTGGTAAAATCACCTACTACTTTAAACCAAGAGGGAAAAGTTTCCAACTGTGTCTCTTTCTGTGAGGAAGAACCTGAGGGCATCCAGAGCTCAAAAAAAATCTTGTCTTTTCCATTTCAATAACTTGGATTATTGCTTTTCTATTTGCTTATACTCTGATGTCCTTGAAACACCATTTGATTTCTTGACTTGCCATCTATGCTTGTTGTTGTTCAGTCATTTCAGTCATGTCCAACGCTTCCTGATCCCATTTGGGGTTTTCTTGGCAGAGATACTGGAGTGCTTTGCCATTTCTTTCTCTATCCCATTTTACAGATGAGTAAACTGAGGCAAATTGGATTAAGTTACTTGCCCATCTAGTATCTGAGGCTATATTTGAACCCAGGTCTTTCTGACTCGTCAGTATTTTATCCAGTATGGCGCCACCTAGCTGCCCTATCTGTGCTTTCTAAGCATTTAAATTGTCAGAATTTAGAAATGATTGTATTTGTGGTTCCCTCCATTATTACACTGTGAGCTCTGAGAGCATAGACTCTTTTATTGCCCTTCTTTGTATCTCAATTCCTAGCACAGAACCTGGCAATGTGCCTAACAAGTGCTTGTTGATATGACTCAATTTGCAAAACATTGCTGCTTCTTCTAAATTCGTTTTTAATTAATATTTGGAATGTGAGGTCCAATAATAATGACAAAATATTCAGGTTCTGTCATATTTGTATTGTTAAAGTTTCATTTAAGTCTTAAGATACTGCCTTCCATGGGAAGTCTTTCCAAACCCCTCTTAATTTGAGTGCTTTCCCATTTTATCCCACATATAACTTGTTTGTATGCATTTGTTTGCATCTTATAACTCTGAGCTCCTTTAGATCAGAGACTGCCTTTTGCATCTTTTTGTATCCTTAGAACTTAGCATAGTGCCTGGCACATAGGAGGAACTTGATAAATGTTTGTTGATTGATTTATTCATCAAGCTAACTATAAGCTCACTCAGGCCAAATTCATTTTTTTCCCTACATTTTATTCTTTAAACATATAGCCCTCCAGATCTTGTGCGTGGTGGATAGATAACATTTGAGGATTCCTGACATAACCTAATTCATTGAGAACAAGTTCATTTGGTAATATTATGTCCATTTAATAGAAGCTCCTAGAAATAGTGCAGAGACTATTTCACTTTTGTCTTTGAATCTCCAGCAGTAAGAACTGTGTCTAGCATACAGTAGGTACTTAATAAATGCTTCTTGAAAGCAGATACTTGCTGACTGGAGTTTAACTAAGCAAATTGTGATCCATGTATGTAGTGAAAAATGATGAATAGGAAGGCTGTTACAGAGAAGCATGGGAAGATTTGTAGGAACATAAGCAAAATAGACTAAGCAGAACCAGAAAAATGACACAATGACTCTAGCAGTATAGATGGGCTCAGTGAATAAGATCTGGGTTGGAATCTTACTTAGGAAACTTACAAGTACAAGTGGCCCTGGACAAGTCACTCAAGGTCTCTGACTTGTCTCATTTGGGATTGAATTCAATGACTTCTAAAGTCCCCTTTCTGCTCTAAATCTGTGATCCCATGATTCCCATGACTAACAAAAACAAAACAAAATCCTATAAAAAGATGTATGCTTATATGGAACTATGCCCAAAGAACTATCAAACTATGCATACTCCAGCATTAACTCTACTGAGCCTGTGTTCCAAACAGATCAAACAAAAGGGAAAAGGATTCACATGTGTAAAAATGTTTGTTGTAGCCCTTTTTTGTGGTGGCAAGGAACTGGAAACTGAATGGATGCCCATCAGTTGGGGAATGACTAAGTTATGGTATATGAATGTAATGGAACAAGAAACAGTCAGCAGGATGATTTCAGAAAGACCTGGAGAGACTTACATGAATTGATGCTGTGAAGTGAGCAGAACCAGGAGATCATTACACAGAAATAACAAGATTACACAATGACCAGTTCTGATGGACATGGCTCTTTTCAACAGCTAGTGGATTCAGGCCCATTCCAATGGTTTTGTGATGGAGAGAGCCATCTGCACCCAAAGGACTGTGGGCTCTGATCGTGGATCACAACAAAGTATTTTCCACTTTTTTTGTGGTTGTTTGCTTGCATTTTGTTTTCTTTCTTATGTTTTTTCTTTTTGATCTGATTTTTCTTGTGCAGCACGATGATTGTGGAAATATGTATAAAAGAATCACACAGGTTTAACATATATTGGATTACTTTCTGTCTTGGGGAGGGGATTGGAACACAGGGTGAATGTGTGTTTTAAAAATAAAAAGCTTTATATTTTTAATGACAAAGTCTGCCCTTGAAGAAGAAATATGGAAATGTACTTACTTCCCTTCTTTGCAGAAGGGGAGGAATATGGGTGTAGAACACTGCATACAATAATATATTTTATTATTATTATTACTATTATTTGTCTTAAATGTTTTTAAAATAAAAAATGACCCTTTGGAAGGGATACATTAAGAAATGTAGGAGACGTTTAAAAGATAGGGTTTGGCTTTTTAAATGTCAAACTTGATTGATGTCTTTTTTCCTCCCAATATCATCCCATCTGCCACCTAGAGGCAATATGGTATAGCAGCAGAAATACTCAAAATACTCAAGAAAAATGACTTGCTAAATGATCTTTTTCTTTTTCTTTGTTATAAGGGATGACTCTTTAGATGGGGGTAAGGGAGGGATGAATTGGGGAAAGAAGGCAATATTAAAGCATAAACATAAATATGTAAATAAATAAATAATGAGGGAAGAAATTAATGAATATATCACTTAACTTTAGTCACTTCACATTCTAAGTCTCTGCTCCCTCTCCTGAAGCATGATGGGAGCTTCAAGTGGAACGATGTGTAAAAGCGCTTCATAACCCAGAGGGACTGGCTATAGACATGATATCTCTTATTATTCTTTCTACTATGTGATTGGTTGCAATAGTCTGATACATCACTGTTTTTAGGATATGTAATTTCATCCATGTATGCTCCCACTCTGCAGAACCCACCCGCTATCCCCACTCCCACCCCCACCCTTAAGACCATCAGGTCAGAAGCTAAGACTCTAGAGTTGAAATGGAACTTAAGAGTCCATTCAGTCCAACATCCTACTTTTATTGATGAAGAAACTGAGAGCCAGTGAGGGTAAGTGACTTGTCCAACATCTCACGGGGAATATGTCAGAGGCAAGATTGGAATCCAAGCCCTTTGACCTAACTGGTGATAGCTCAGGTGGCTCAGTGGATAGAGTGCTGGTCCTGGAATTAGGAAGACCTGAATTCAAATCCAGTCTCAGAAATTTACCTGTTGTATGACCCTGTACAAGTCACTTAACTGCCTGCTTCAGTTTCTCATCTGTAAAATGAACTGGAGAAGGAAATGGCAAACCATTGCAGTATCTTTGCCAAGAAAATCTCACGGACAGTAATAAAGATCCTCAAAGGCTGGAATATTTAGACGCTATTAAACAACCGACTCTGACACCGTACCCAGAGCTGCTTTCATTGTAAAGACACTGCCTCCAGAGCCTTTGAGAAGCCAGTCTCCTCCAGCAACAGCAAAACAGAATAGAACTTAGATGTAGAAAATAGCATATTAATCAAATCATTAATTATTTTAATTAATTAAATCCATTTTAAGGTAACAAAAATCCCCTTTTCTTCTAATCCACCTCTTCTGCCCCCCAGAGTTAGTATGATATGGTGCAATCAGTTCAGATTTTGTTTGGGATGCTTACTAGTTATGTGACCTATATAACAAATCATTTCCCCTCTCATTTCTTCATCTGTAAAATGGCAGTGTTGATATCTAAGATCTAGGGTCCCCC
>JAJPUD010004301.1:111731-127983 GCA_023553655.1 Myrmecobius fasciatus
AGAGAGAGAGAGAGAGAGAGAGAGAGAGAGAGAGAGAGAGAGAGAGAAAATGATTCAATCTGTATTCAGAAACAATCAGTTTCTTCTCTTGGCATGGATAGGATTTTTCATCATAACTCCTTCAGAGTAGTCATGGATCATTGTACTTCTTTACTTTATTATAGCAAAATTGAACATTTTTCATCCATTAGGGTCAAAAGCTTTAGACTGCTTTTTATCAGAGACATTCTCAATTCTAAATCATCCAATACACTGCTGACCAGTACAGGACAATCATCAAAAACAAAAACAAAAACAACCAAAACCCCCAACAGCTTCATTTCTAACACTAAACTTGATGAAATAGGAAAGGAAATCAGGGATACAAAACTCTGAAGAGGGGAGCTTTGAAGACCCCTGGGGCTAACAAAAGTCTATTTAATTCAAAGTCCCAAAATTAGACTTAACAGTGAAACAAGTGACAAAAGCAGCCAGGGAGTCTCAAATGGTTTTGAAAAAGAGATGGATATACTTAGGCTGGAATTCCCTAAAGCCTCATTTGAGTTTGATGGCAAGAATCCAACTAGGACATCAATTACGATGAAACAGGTTGTGAGATCATAGATTCAAAGCTGAGAGGGATCTTACGGTCATTTAGGAAAATCATCTCCCTTTACAGAGGAGGAAACTGAGGCTACCCAGGGAGAATAGGGTTGGGATTTAAAATGAAGTCCTCTGATTCCAAATAGAGCATACTTTTTCCTGTATGCAATTTTAAAAGGTAGATATGTGTTATAACCCTGACAAATAGATGCATCCTTTTCTAGTATATGTGGCTTCTGTTGCCATGGTTAAGAACCATAAGAAGGATGGTAAGCATTCTCAAGGAATGCCTCTGGGGACAAACGTCAAACACTACAAGGGCAGGAGGGATTTGAGGTTTTGGAGAATTGTGGACAGCCACTGGAAAAATGACATCAGTAGTTAGCTGATACTCTGATCAAGACAGTGATGCAAGACAATTCCAAAGGGGCCATGATGAATAATGCCATTCACCTCCAGAGAGAAAACTGATGAACCCTGGGTACAGATTGAAGCAGACTTTTTTTTTCCCCTTATGTGTGTGTATGTGCATTTTCTTTTGCATCTTGTCTAATGTGGAAATACATTAGACATAATCGATATATTTCTTGCCTTTTTAAGGGGTGGGGGAAAGGCAGGAGTAAATTTAGAGCTCAAAATTTTAAAAAAAATAAATGTTAAATTTGTTTTTAAATGTAATTGGTTAATAGTTGGTGAAAAAAATAAGAATATATCCAAAAAAGAGGAAAAGAACCAACACCAGTATTATACAACTTGAACATGTTTTATTGCCCGATTAAAGACAATCCAAACTGCAGAAAGAGATCCAGAGAACAAAAAAAAAAATAGAAATTCAAGTTTCTTGTAATCAGTGATTTAAATCAAAAGTTAAAAGGTTAAGGTGCTATAAGGAAGCAAAATTGGATGGAGAACAAAAGAAATAATTAAATAGAAACCAAAAACTTAGCATAGAGGCTTGAGAAGTAAAGAAATCAGTGGTAAAAAAAAAAAAAGAACCCCCAAAGAAGGAAGATATGGAAAATTATTGGGTTTGATCCCAAGAAATTTAGAATAATGAAAATGCAAGTTGGGTTACATGAGAAATAGACCACTAAATTAATGTACTTCAGCAATTTAATGATCAACACAACAGTTATGTCAAGAAAAATGAAAGAAACTGACCTCTCTACAAAACCATACAGAAATGAGGCTAGATAAGGTACATGATTATTATATTTATTTATTTTTAACGTTTTCATTTCTTTTTTTTTTCTGACACAGTTGGACTTAAGTGACGTGCCCAGGTTCACACAGTTAGGAAGTATTAAGTATCTGAAGCTGGATTTGAACTCAGGTCCACCTGACTTCAGAGCTGATGTTCTCTCCACCCTGCCATCTAACTACCCCCATAATTATTATATTTAAATACTTCCCAGTGACACCTGAATTACTAGTGAGATATTCTACTAGATGCAACTGGTGGGGCAGGAGATATAGCCCTGGGACCAAAGTTAGGAAGATCTGAGTTCCAATTCAGCCTCAGATAATTAGGTAGACTTTCAGCAAGTCACTTTATCCACTGTGTGCTTCAGTTTTCTCATTTGTAAAATGGGAATAATATTAGGACTTATTTTAGAGTTGTTGTGCAGATAATATTTGTAAAGCTCTGAGCATAATGCCTGGCAAAAATTAAAGGCACTTAATAAGTGCTTGTTTCCTTCCTGCCAGCTGGTTCTCCGACATCAGCCTGATCTCACTTTTCTTGACATATGACATGATTAAGTGGCTCTGTAAGAGTGCTAGATTTGGCATCATGAAGACCTGCGTGCAAATCTTGCCTGAGACAGTTATTAGCTGGGTGATCCTGAGCAAGTCACTTAACTTTTGTCAATCTTTATTCCCTCATCTATAAAATGATGATTATAATAGCACCTGCCTCTCAAGGTTGTTGTGATAATCAAATGAGATACTTATTGCAAAGGGCTTTGTAAACTTTATAGTGCTATATAAAAGCTAGATAATTGAATAATAATTATTATCACCAATACTACTATTACTAGTACTAGAGGATGAGAATGAAATTATATGTTTATATATTTTATAAGAGCATTTACAGCTTGCATCACTAAAAATATCTATAAATCTTTATAATAAAAAGCACAACATATCAGCTGTGGAGATCATGTTAGAAAGTCCGACAGGTGGAAAAAACAATTTACTGTCAATTAGGTAATGGTTGAACAAGTATCCCCAAAGCATTATAAAATACATACTTCCTTTGGTGATTATCACAAAACCTTTGATCCAGTTTTGCTCAGTGGATAGAATGCTGGACTTAGAGGCAGGCCTGTCTGTGTTCAAATTTGGACTCAGACACTTAGTAGCTGTATGACCCTGGGCAAATCACATAACATCTCAGCCTCTGTTTCCTCATCTGTAAAATGGGTACAATAATAGCACCTACATCATTGAGCATGAGGATCAAATAAGATTATATTTGTAAAGCATTTTGCAAACCTTAAATCACCATATAGATGGTAGCTATCATTATTGCCAGCTATTATTTTTGAAACAATTTCCTATTTACATACTACAAATATATACAAAGGACCTAATTTTAGTGTAGATTTAGGCTCACACAGAAAATTGTTCTGTATTGAAAACATGTCACCAAGCTGAAAAAGGAAATTACCAGTGACAAGGTCTGGGGCTGGGGTGGGGTTGGAGGGTCTATTTTGAGTGAGGGCAAGAGAGGAGTGGAGTAAGTGGAAATATATCACTTTAAATACATATCATAAGTGCTGATTCCATTCATTTTTTTTATGATGCACATCTTTGTAAAGAAGGAACAGGATGCAAAGGGAGAAAAAGTATGAGAACATGATAGAGAGAAATAGAAAATTAACAATCATAACCATGAATGTGGATAAAATAGATTCACCCATAAAATGGAAGACAACAGCAGAATCTAAAAATAAAGGATTTTTGCTTTTGTTTTCTTTTACAATAAATATATTTAAGACAAAAATTGACAGAACAAAGTAAGGAACCAGAACAAAATCGATTTTGCTTCTTCTTAATTCAAATGGTGCTAGAGTCCTGACCTCCTCAGCAACTGTAGAAAATAAACTTCCTGCCACTGTCAAATGGTTCAAATTTATAAATGAATATCAGTAAGAGAACATTAAAATAATTTATTTTGCTGTTACATGCTAAAGGACCATCAGATCTTTTCATTTGTATTGTCATGGAAACTTCCTATATTTTACCTTTTCCATATGTGTTTTTGGGTACTGTTTTTTTTCTATTTGCATTTCCAGAGTTTGCACAGTGCTTTATACATAATAAGTACATAATAAATGCCTTTGGATTCATAATTAATTATCTGGATCTGAATGGAAACAAAAAGGAGCATGCATATTTTCAAGTTGTTTGTGAAAAACTTTTTTTTTAAAAAGATTACAAAATTTTTTTTAAAAAAGATTACATTCTAGGGCATAAAAACTTAATAAATGAATGCTAAAAAGCATAAACAGACACATAAGTGATCACTTTCCAATAAAATTATAATCACAAAAGGCTTTTAGGAAAAGATTAAAACTTAAATGGAGATTAAATATCTTAGTCTTAAAGAATTAGTGGATCATACCCTGCAATACCATTTCCAGTTCTACGACACAAGGAAATTGAAGAAAAAGACCCATATCTATGAAAATAATTACAACAGTTTTTTGTGATAGCAAAAAGATTGGAAACTGTGAGGCGTCCATCAGTTGGAAAATGGCTGAATAAATTGTGGCATATGAATGGAATACTATCATGCTGTAAGAAATGATGAAGAAAAATTCAGGAAGCTTATATGAACTGATGAAAAATGAGGTCAGCAGAACCTGGAGAACAATCTATACAGTAACCATAATTGTAAAGATAATAAACTGTGAAAGGCTTAATAATGCTTATTAATACAATGCTCTATCACAACTCCAAAGGACCCATAATGCAAAATACTATCCATCTCCAGAGAGAGAATTAATGAACTCAGAATCCAGATTGAAGCATGTGGTTTTTTCTGTATTTTTCTTGCCCTTCCCCAATATGGCTAATATTGAAATATGTTTTACATAATGACAAATATACATGATAGTTGTTACATTTCTTATCTTTTTAATAGATAGAGAATGGGTGCTGAGGGGGAGAGAATTTGGTCATGAAAATAAAAAAGTTTTTTTTTTTGTTTTGTTTTTTAAAGGAACTAGTAGGTCAAAGAACAAATCACAGAAAAAAGAAATAAATCCATCAAAGAAGATGACAGTAATGAAACAATACATCAAAACTTTGGGGATACAATCAAAGCAGTTCTTAAAAATGAATTCACGTTGCTACATATTTTCATAAACAAAAGAGAGAAAGAACAGACTGATGAAATGGGGCATGCAACTAAAACAAACCCCTAGAAAAGTAATGTCAAAAAACAAGAACAAAATACAAAAATATAAATTTTTTTTAAATTTTATTTTATTTTATTTGCATAACATATGTGTTGGTAATTCTTCAACAATAACCCTTACATAGCTTTCCGTTACAAATTTTCCCCCCAACTCCCCACCCCTCCCCTAGATGGCAGGATATCCACTACATGTTAATTATGTTAAAATATTGGCAAATCGAATATATGTATACATATTTCCAAACTTATCATTGTTGTGCAAGAAAAATCTTATCTACACAAACGATATATCAGATAAAGGAAACACAATGTAAGCAAACGTCAATCAAGGAGTATGAGAATGTTATGTTGTGGTCCACATTTCGCATCCCTCTCTCTGGGTGTATATGGCTTTCTTCAGTGAACAATTGGAGGTGGTTTGAAACATTTCATTGTTGAAGAGAGCCATGTCCATCAGAATTAATCGTCATATAGTACTGTTGTTGCCGTGTATAATGATCTCCTGGTTCTGCTCATTTCACTCAGCATCAGTTCATGTAAGTCTCTCCAGGCCTCTCTGAACTCATCTTGCTGGTCATTTCTTACAGAACAATAATATTCCATAATATTCATATACCATAATTTATTCAGCCATTCTCCAATTGAAGGGCATCTATTCAATTTCCAGTTTCTAGCCACTACAAAAAGGGCTGCCACAAACATTCTTGCACATGTGGGGCCTTTTCCTTCCTTTATGATTTCTTTGGGATATAAGCCCAATAGAAATGCTGCTGGGTCAAAGGGTATGCACAGTTTGATAACTCAAAAATATAAATTTTGAAAATCAAAAAGGAGACTAGCAAAATTGAAAGAAATTAATCTAATTAAAAATGAAGAACATTAAGTTTCCAGTGTCAAAATTGAAAAAGGAAAATTTACAATAAATGAAGAGAGAATAAAGGAAATTATTTTGCCCAATTCTATCTCAACAAAGTTGGCCATTTATATGAAATGGATAAATATTTATAAAAATAAAACACTCAAATTAACAGAATAAGAAATAGAGAATTTCAATAATGTAATGTTGCACACAAGCCATTTAAATTCCAAAGGGAAAAAATCCTAGTACCAGATGGATTTACAATGAATCTTATCAAATATTCAGTGAACAGTTAATTGCAGTATTACATTGTTTACAAAATAGAAAAATAAACAAATTCATCTTATGATAAACAATATGGTCTTGATACATAAACCAAGGAGAGGCAAATCAGAGGAAGGACATTGAAGGTTTTTCCAATGAGATCAGGGCAAAGTAAGAATGTCTGTGATCACCATTGTTATTTGATAGAATTCTAGAAATGCCAGGCATAAAAAACAAAATGACCTTCTAGTATATATGGCTTCCTTCTTGCTACATGAAAACTGAACTCTAAACACATTTGTGTTTTCCTCACTCCAGGCTTTTGTTCAAACTGATTCCTATTTCCAGAACACTGTCCCACTTTGTTCTATTCCTCCCCATCCTTCAAAAATTCCGTACATCTCCTCCAGGAAGTCTTCCCCAGTTCCCCCTTGGGAAGGCCCTTGTAATCATGCCATAGGAAGATCAATTGAAGAAAGTAAGAATGTTCAGCTTGGAAAAGAGAAAACTTGAGGGACTCTCAGTCAGCAAAGGAAATAGATGGCCCCAGTAGACAAAACAATCCACAATGGGTGGAAGTTACAGAAAATAGAATTTAAACCCAATAGATGTTTCTTACTCCAAATCAAGCCTTCTATTACTCTCTCTGTCTTTCTCTATTTCCCCATCCCCATCCCCTAGTCTGTCTCTCTCTCTCTCTCTTTCACCCTTCTTCCCCATCCCCTCATCCCACTCTGTTTGTCTCTGTCTCTATTTCTCTATCTCCCTCTCCCCCCTTCCTCTTCACTCCCTCCTTCAAGACTGTCAGTCTCTGTCTTTCTCTGTTTTTTTTTTCTCTCTCTCTCCATTCACAATACTCTCTCATTTTACAGGTAAGTGAACCAAGGCCCAAGGAGCATAAGTCATCACATAGGTCACAAGAACGGGGCCCAGAAAGTGAGGGAGGTGCAAAGCCAAGGCTCACCATGGCTACAAACATCCATCAAGTCCAAGTTCCCCTGAAGCTTTGTTGTGTTGGCTGAAGAGCTCTGGTGGAAATCCTTATGCATAAGCCTCATCAATCAGAGAGAGGGGAAAAAATTCTTCCAAATGGGTCTGTTTCAATTTCATTGAATATGAGTGAGAAAGGTCCAAAACAAGCATCCAAATGAGATGTTTTTACCCAGCAGACATTTTGAAATGGTCAGAAGCCCATTACATTAGGAGATTTAAAACACATCAGGCAGAATCACTTACCTCATACAAATAATAACAGAAAGAGGGAAAGAAAAAAACCTGCCCTAAATGACATTCATCACTTTCTCTTAAAATGTCAAAGGGAGTATTGGAGGCCGATAGCCCAGTAACATTTTTGCTTCTGCTTGTCAGCAACTCATTTAATCAATGGCTACATTCATTCTAATAATGTTCCTGACTCCATCTGATTTCCATTACATCATCGTTTTTGTTTGATAAAAATGAACCTTGAGAATTGTCCCCAAGATGTATATTAGGATTGGTCCCCCACTTACTCACAGTCACTTATCTTTCTCTATGCTATGGACACATTTGTGTTGTTTTTTTTCTCCAAAGAACCTACTAAGCTCTAGTCATCTCCTTTCTCATAAAGGTAAAATTTTGGAGAAAAACACAATCTTCATTTAGCAAAGTCAAAACTAGGAATTATGGTAAGCGCCATAACAAGTAATGAGCTCTAGGGATTGAGCACCTAGCTGCTTATCTGCTCTGGATCTGGAGCTCTCCTTGTCCCTTCCTCTGTCCAGGTAAAGTGTTCTCTCCACTACAAACCTCCAAGCCTGATTTCTAATTGTGGAGCATGAGAAACTCAGAGTCCAAGACTCAGCCCAGTTGACACAATGGAAAAAGACATGGCTCTCTTTCTCAGGAGGACAAGCTGTCTTTAGGAATTTTTCATTCAGAATAACCCCAAGGTACTGTGTTTTTCAAACACAATACAGTATAATATCTGGTTGAGAGGGAGAAATGAACCTACCAGTTTCTCTTTCACTTAGATAAAATCTCAATTTAGTGCTTTATAGAAGACTTCAAGAAAGAAATACTACTATCAAGCTAATATCTGCAAGACCTAGGGTTTATGCCAAATAGCAGAGCATCACAAGGTCTCAGTTTGTACCTTCACACTTTCTTTCCCTGGATTGTTCATTAAGTCAAGGAAGCTGATATCTAGAACTATCACCAGGGCAAGGTGACTGGAGTATTGTCACAAGGTACCAAAATATAGAAGGTGCAGGCAATACTTGGATTCCTTCAGCAGGTACATAAAATTAAGCTTAGAACTTACTTAGCAACAATAATTAGTTAAAGTAGAAAGCCACTAGATGAGATTCTTCTTCTCCCCTGTCCAGGCCATGATCTACTCTCTCCTCCAGATGATAGGCTCCTCAATAGCAGTCTTTGGGTCTCATCGGGATGTAGAGTTCTCTATCCCTCATCCAGGGGATGGTTTCTTGTGTGTGTGTGGGTGTCTCTCCACTTATGGGACTTGGTGTTCTGAGATATTCATGTACTATTATATACCCTCATGAGCTCCAAATCATCTATCTTAAAAGCTGATTTGAAGTGCATTTTGTGCTCCCCAAGGAGCCTTGGCTAGTATTTGCCCAGAGCACTAGAATAGCTAGTTTATTTCTGCTGATATCCTAACAATATATTCCAATGCTGCAATTCCCAAACCATGGCTAAAATAACAACATATTGTTCTAAATAGCAAAGCTGTGACAAGGATGGGGTGATCAGGGCTTTGCCCTAGGGTGGGAAATTTAAGAGCACTTGTATGCTTGAAAAAAAAAAAGAAGGTAGCAGTTGCAATAGCGGTTGGACTATGTGATAGAATTATGAGAGGAGGCCAGGACTTTGGTGCAGAAAGCTGACTCCTCAGGGATGGCAACAGCCCCTCAGTTCTTGAATGACAGAACAAGATGGGAAGGAAAGGGGGAGGGGAGGGAAGCGGGCAGACAAAGGAGGAAAGGAGAGCAATGAGTATATGGATTGGACTCCATACGTCACTTCACCCCACTACAAACTGGGCAGACTCAATCCCTATACTTTTTTGCTTGTTATGATACTTGCCCCAGGTAACAAAATTCCCAGTTTTGATTTTTCCAAAGGCTGTTCTTTTCTCCAAAATCTTATTTTTATAAAATTTGAATAGTGGGAGCTATTTTTGTGAGTACTTATATATATTTGTGTATATGTTTAAATACATTTGTGTGTGTATATGCATATATGGCAGCTAAGTGGTGCAGTGAATGAAGTGCCTGGGCCTGGAATCAGAAATACCTGAGTTCAAATCCAGCCTCAAATGATTACTAGTTATGTGACTCTAAGTAAGGCACTTAACCCCTGTCTGCCTCAGCTTCCTTAATTGCAAAATGGGAATAATAGCATCTACTTCCCGGAGTTGTTGTGAAAATCGAATGAGGTAAAAATTTGTAAAGAAAAAGCATTTGGCACAGTGCCTAAAACATATCAGATATTAAATAAATGCTTATTCCCTTATCCTTTCTCTTTCCTCTCCCCAGGCTTCTCCTCCCACTGATATTTTAGAAAGCAAAATATATAAAATGACAGCAAAGAATAATGTCCCCAGGAAAACTGAATATAATATACACAAAGAAAAATGGATCTTTAGAGAAAAAAAATGGATCTTTAATGAAATAGAGGACCTCAAATCACTTCTGCTGAAAAAAAAAAACAGAAGTGCATAAGAACGTTGAAATATAAATGTAGGAATCAAGAAACACATAAAAAGGTAAATATGAGCAAAACAATCATAAAGGGATAAAGTATATTCTAAAATGGACTCTATCCACTGCACACTTAACTGCCTTACATGTATCTCTACATATACACACATACATTTGAATGTAATCATCAAAAAAAGTATCTATCATACAAACCTTATACCAGTAAGATTTTGGAGAAAAACATAATCTTTTTTTTTTTTTTTTTTTGGCAAACTCAAACCAGGAATTTTGTTACCAAGTGACCCTTCAGAACCCTATTTTCATCAGAATCATGGAGAGAATGGAATAAGGAGGAAAAATATATTAGGAGAAAAGGGAGAGAGGAAGAGTAAAGAAAAATATTTCACATAATTAGAGTGTGCAAGTAGAAGATTATATAAATAAGGGAGAAGAAGTGGGAGAAGCAACTTCAGTCTCAACTGCACTGGTCAAGGGAAGGGACAAATACACAAACAGTTGGATTTAGAAGGGAACAATTGATTGAATAGCATCTACAATAGACATTGTGTGTTTTCAAATATTATAAAATTTGATTTTAACATTAACCTTGTGACATTTCTTTCAACTGGCAAAGGAAAAGAGGAAAGAGAAAGGGAGGAATAAGAGAGAAGGCAAAATAACAACAAAACAAACTTAAACAAGGAAGGGACTCTTAAAGAGGAATTTGAAAGAGAAGAAATGATAATAATTAATGTTTGAACTTGGGAATGAGAGAAAGGGAAGAGGGAGAGGGAAGCAGAACAAGATTCACTAAACCTAGACTAAACAAACTCTTTTCTTCTTTGTAAAAATAGGTAAAAGGCAAATAGAAGAGAATGGTGGGAAATGCACAATTATGAATAATTATTATAGTTGTCAATGGGATGAACTCACTCATAAAATGGAACCATTCAGCAGAATAGATCAGAAAGTACAATCCAACAATATACTGTTTGTAAGAAACCCATTTGAAGCATGAAGGGAAAGGAATAAGAAAATATTAAGTTCACTATATGTAAGCCATTGTGCTAAGCCCTTTATAGATATTATCCTATTTGATCTTCACAAATCAAAAGATACACATGGAGGGAGGTAAGAGCAAAATCTATTAATCTTCTGCTGAAGTAAATGGGGTTATGATTATAGTTTCAGACAAAACAACATCAAAATATATTTAATTAGAAGAGATAAACAGGAAAACTACATTTTGATGTATAGAACCATAGAAAATGAATTATTACAAAAACCAAGTATATATATATATCCATAATGGTATAGCATCTAAATACAAAAGAAAGAAAGAAAGAAATTATAATAAGGTGAGACTTCAATTTCAGACTAGAGAAATCTAACTAGAAAGAAAACAAAATTAAGAAAGAAGTTAAAGACCTGAAGAGAATTAGAAAAAAGTTAAATGTGATAACTATTTGGAGATTACTGGAAGGTAAAAGAAAGGAATATACATGCTTCTCATTCATATATGAAACCTATGATCACATATTTGGGCATACAAACCTCATAAATACAGAAAAGCAGAAATGAACACATCTATTACATGCCACAAATAAAAATTACATTCAATAAAAAATTATTTGGAGATCAAACTACTTAATCCTAAGGAATGAGTGGGTCAAAAATGGTGGAGGGGGGGAAAGAGGAGGAGGAGGAAAGAATATAAATTCCTTGAAGGCAAAAACTGCCTGATATTTTGTATTTGCATCCTAGCCTTAATCCAGTATTTAGAACAGTACTTGCCACAAGCAGTCATCTTGTGACTTGTTATCTTGTGAAAATAACAAAAAGTTATCTTCATTTTCCAGGTGAGGAAATTGAGGCAAACAGTAGTTAAAGTGACTTACCAGGATAGTAGTGGTAGTAATAGTAATAGTGAGTAGTGATGATGGGTGGCGGTAGTAGTAGCAGTAGTAGGAGTAGGAGTAAAAATAGCAGCAGCAATAGCAGCAGCAGCAGCAGTAGTAATACTAGTAGTAGTAGTAGCAGTAGAAGCAACAGTACTAGTAATAATGGTAGTAGTAGTAGCAGCAGCAGCAGTACTAGAAGTAGTAGTAGTAATAGTAGCATAGCACTAGTAGCAGCAGCAGCAGTAATAATAGTAGCAATAGCAGCAGCAGTAGTAATAATAGTAGAAGTAGCTGCAGCGGTAGTGGTAGTAATAGCAGTAGCAGTAGCAGCAGCAGCAGTAGTGTTTATAGTAGTATCAGGGGCAGCGATAGTAGTAGAAGAAATAACTGGATTTATATTACACTTTCAAGTTTGCAAAGTATTTTTGTAAGTTATTTCATTGATCTTCACCAGAGCCCTGAGAGGTAGGTACTATTATTATCTTGCCAGGGTCAAGTGGCTAGTGAACATTAGTGAACTCAGGTCCTCCTTACTTCCAGACCAATATACTAACCGGCAGTCTCTAGACAACTCATAGACAGCTCTAAATCTATGATTCTATGAGCTCATCTAATCCTTTGATAAAGGTAAAATGTAAGTTCAGTTGTTTCAGTCATTTCCAAGTCTCCATAACCCCACTGGGGGTTTCCTTGGCAAAGATACAGGAGTGGTTGGCCATTTCCTTCTCCAGCCCATTTTACAGATGAGGAAACTGAGGCAGACAGGGTAAAATGATTTCATCAAGGTTAACACAGTTAATAAGTGTCTGAGGCCAGATTTAAACTTGTGAAGATTGAGTCTTGTTGATTCCAAGCCCAGCCCACTCTACTATCCCACCTCAAGCACCTCATTTTACAGATCATGAATTCGGAGGTTGGATGAACTTAGATATTCTCATGTCCAACTCACTCCTTTTATAGATGAAACAACTGAAACAGAGATGATGTGATCTGCTCAGGGTCACATAGCTACTACACAGAAGGTCCACCAGGAGGACACCAGTTTTGATTCCTTTATGGTAGCTCATCTATTCCATGTTTCTTCTTATTTCTTTTTTTTTTTATAAAGCTTTTTATTTACAAAACATATGAGTGACCTTTCAACATTGACCTTTGCAAAAGAACTTTTTTTTCCCCAAGCTTTTCCTTTCCTTTCCCCCACCCCCCACCCCTAGATGACAGGTAATCTAATACATGCTAGATAGGATAAATTATATGACAAATACAATACATGTATACATATCTATACAGTTATCTTACTGCACATCTTCTTATTTCTTTATTGAATAAACTGGATCATTGTCATTAAAGTCCTTTTGCAAAAACAGTAATAGAGGCAGCCCCCAATCTGAAGACATCTGAAGAGTCACTGGGAAAATACAAGCCCTGGCTCCCCTGGGCTCCAAGCAGTTGTGTTAGGGAGAGTGCCATGTTGCTACTCCATATTGTTCTCTGACAACTTCCCAGGGATTTCCACCCCTGCTTCTCGGTCACTCCCTAGAAACCACAGTCGGATTCCCTCCAGTTCAATGGATCGGGAAGGGGCGCAACAGATCTGTCATGTTGGGAGCAAAAGTTCCCATTCCGCTATGAGTCAGGGCCCTCATTTTTGTTTTCCCAGCTCCTCCAATCCTTGTGTGTTTATAATAAATGGCAGCCTTCATTTTCTCCCTCTGCATGAAGGAGGCCACCCACAGTTCCCAGATGTACTGGGACAAGAGCAAGCCTGGGCTGGGTAGTATTAAACTGGTCCCAAACCCATACAGCCGCAACAGCTTAGGGAAGGGGAGTATCCAAAGAGGAAGGAAAAACACATTCTGGGCCTTTTTATGGCTGAGATGCAAGGATTTCCTTCCCACCCCCTACCACCCAGCCTCTTTTTGTATTTACACTCAAACATTATTTTCATTTTAGGTTCCAAGCATCTAGGAGCCGATCCATAAAACCAAGCCCCCCTCAAGGGGGAGACTTTCACTTTGGGCCAAGAATTCTTTTCCAGGGTCGTTGCTGGTGGAAAAAAAAAATGACTGCAATGGGGGATTAAACCACTTTGGCTCATGGTGCTTTTTTAACTCTCCTAAAACAGAATGCTTTCTAGCTAGTGGTTCTTTCGATTATATAAAAGGGAAATGGGGATTCAGTTGAGAGTCCTGGATTATCTGGGCTCAAATCTCAACTCTGCATTTTACTACCCCTGTGCCCTTAGATAAAATCATTTAACTTCCCTGAACCTCAGATCTTCATCTATAAAATGAACCAGAGTGAGGGTGGATTTGATAGCTTCTGAGGTTCTTTTTAGCACTAGTTTTATGGTCTTATGACCTTCTGGCCCTCAGTTTCCTCCTCTATGCTGTGGATAGTCTCTGGAGTCCCATTCAGATTTAAACTCTGTAATGTGAATTAACATTAATTTAATTCCTTCTCTATCCTGAGCACTAGATCAGCCATTGAGGAAGATAAAATAGAATCTCTGCTCTTAAAGAGTTTACAACCCTAAGGGATCTAGTGGAGATAATTTGGGGTAAGATTTTCATTATGTAGCAGATTCTATATCAATGAAATCAGAGAAATTCAAAGGTGGTTGTTGTTAAACCATTAGGGGGTTTTCTTGGCAAAGATATTTAAGTGGTTTGCCATTTCCTCTAGCTCACTTTATGGATAAGGAAACTGAGGCAAACTAAGTTAAGGTTAAGTGACTGCTAATAAGTGTCGGAGGTCACATTTGAACCAAGAAGATGAGTTTTCCTGACTCCAAACCTGCTACTCTATGGCGCTACCCAATGGGATAGTAGAGATTGCTCACTTAGAGGACTTCTGTTTAAATCCATGTGATCTTGGGCAAATTATATAATTTCTGAGGCTTCGGTTTTTTTCTCAGTAAAATGAACCACATTTGTTTTGAGACAACATGGTACGCAGGAAAGCATACTAAATTTGGAGTGAGCAGACCTGAATTTGAATCCCGTCCCTTTGGATTTTTATGACTTAATCTTTATCTACCTCTGTTTCCCATCTGGAAAATGAAAATTTTTGGATTAGATGGCCTCTAAGATCCTTTCCAGTTCTAGAACTATAAATTTAAAACTCTGGCATTGAGAAGGAAAGGTGAAAAGCAATCCCAAAGCCACCTTTTGGGAGATTTCAAGCTAACCTAGCGGGTACAAGATATTATTCTTAGGGAAGAATGATCTATGATCATCAGCCTTAGTGGTGGTCTCTCTCTCGGCTGCTTATCTCTCCTCCATGGCTTCTTAACTGCTCACAGCCCAGAGCTAAGGCTCTGACTTCTTCCCTTCCTCGGTGGCGGAGATGCTGCTTCACAGCACTCAGTAAATAATGATAATAAAAGGTTTGGATCAATACTTATCTCTCCTGCTCTCCCCCAGGAATCTCTAATGCTGATTCGTGAAGCTAAGTCATCAGCTAAGTCATCAGGAAGCTACTATTTCCAAACCCAAAGACACTGAGAAATTCTGACTGCCTGGAGCGGGAGAAGCCAGCTAGTGAAGCCTGGAACCAGATTCATGAGAGGCAGCCTCAGCTCCAGGGAGAGAGAGAGAGACAGTGTGACATCATGGCTGAAGAGATGGCCTTGAACGACTTGGATTCGAGTCTTGTCTCCTGATATATACGAGCTCTGGATTCTAAGCAAATCAAAGTCCTTCCTTTAGTGGTCTCATGGCCACTAAGCTAGTTAGCACTGTGGATAGAGCCCTGGAGACAGGGAGTCACGTCCAACCCCATTTGGGGTTTTCTTAGCAGAGATAATAAAGTGGTTTGCCATTTCTTTCTCCAACTTATTTTACAGATGAGGAAACTGAGGCAAACAGGGTGAAGTGACTTACCCAGGGTCATACAAACAGAATGTGTCTGAGGCCAGATTTTAACTCAGAAAGGATTTCAGACCCAACACTCTACTCACTTCATCACCTAGCAGCCCATGGAGTAAAGAAGATCTGAGTTCAAATTCAGCCCTAGATACTAGTTGTGTGACACTAAACAAGACACTTAACTTGTTTGCTTAAGTTACCTCAACTGTGAAATAAAGATAATAGCACCAACTTCCAAAATTATTTGTAAGAATAAATTGAGATCATATTTGTTTAAAAAAAAGGAAGAAGGAAGAAAAGAAAGAAAAAAGGAAGGAAGAAAGAAAAAGAAAGACAGGAAGGAAGGAAGGAAGGGAGGAAGGGAGTGAAGGAGGAAAGAAGAAAGAAAAAAAGGCAAACAGAAAGAAAGACAGACAGAAAGAAGGAACAAAGGAAGGAAAGAAAGAAAAAAGAAAGGAAGGGAGGGAGGAAAGAAGGAAAGAAAGAAAGAAAGAAAGAAAGAAAGAAAGAAAGAAAGAAAGAAAGAAAAAGAGAGAGAAAGGAAGGAAAGAAGGAAGGAAGGAAGGAAGGAAAGAAGGAAGGAAGGAAGGAAGGAAAGAAGGAAGGAAGGAAGGAAGGAAGGAAGGAAGGAAGGAAGGAAGGAA